>JAOXYD010009770.1:0-15205 GCA_028565735.1 Pinacopodium congolense | reverse complement strand
GGTATAGGTTTCAAAATTGTCAAATTGATTTATCCAATCATCTACCCAATTAATCATAACTTCAGGCTCATGCCATTAGCTATCAAGTTAATGATAATTTTGCCTCCACATCTTCTTGATAACTCAATTAAGCTACTAAAAGATGTATCAACACACAAACAAAGATGATAAAAAAATAAAAAAAGAAAGAAACTGAAAATAATATATAAAATAGATACAAAACACAATAAAGAAAACAACACAAATAAAAAAACAAACTCTAAAGTAATTGACATCGATATAAACCTAACATTACAATTCACTTCCCCAGTAATGGCACTAAAAACTTGATTGTGATTGGTTACATAAAAAATTAGCTCAAATTAATCTATCTTTCAAAATAAAATTTAACAATTAATTTAAAAACAACTCTTTGGCAACCGTACCACTCGAACCAAGTAATAACGTAGAGTATATTTAAGACTTTGAGTGTCGATCCCATGAGGAAGTTTATATGATGTAAGTGATAGGTCAATCAGATTACGATTGTCTAAAGAACACTCAGTTATATGATTTAAGAAAATAAATAATTAAAAGTTAATCTAAAAAGCCTAGAAAAATTCTAATCAATTGTAATGGAGCTACATATTGCTTTTCCTAAATTATTTAGTTAAGCTTTAGTAGTAGATGATTTAATTGATGGATCAGTGGTGCTTAATCTAGGGCCTTCACTAAATCAAGGCAGTGCTATGTTTAAGACACTGATTTATCTCTATTGGTCATATCCTGAAGTTTGGTTATGCCTCAGACTTATGTAATAGGTTTAAAGTTCAGAAAATTTAGTTCTAAATCATCTTAACCTAAGACTAGCACCCTCATGATCAACCAATCTTTGGCTAGTTCATTGATTTAAACCACATTGCTTATTAACTTTTTTAATAACCTAGGTAGAGACTGTCAGATCCTAGATTATCTAATGACAATATCCTAAGTGATTAGTTCAGGACAAGCATTAAGCATTCAATAAACAAAGATTAACTCACTAATCATTCATTGAACATAAATTAACACAATTAATCATCCATAAATAGATTCAGCATGATAACTTAATTGAAATTAAATGTTTAAGCACAACAATTAATCAAAGAACATAATAAATATAACTTAAGCAAAAAGACTTTGATTAATTCAAAATAGTAACAATAATAAACAAAGTTAAGAGTTAAGAACATCCCAGATGGTTATTTAACTCTGAATAATGTGATTATAGCTACTGGAACTTCAAACAACCTAAAAATCTTAAATTACAGAAGATCGAAATGAAAAAAAACCTAAAAACTACGTTGATATGAAAACTAACCAAAACTAAGGTGTTTAGGTCTAAATATAGATGCCCTAAACATTTGGGGGGTGGCTCTATATATAGGGAAGGCTCAGCAGCAATTGGAGAAAGAAGAAAGTTGTAGATTTGAAAGATTGAAGTCAAAAATTGCTGATATCGTTCATTAACAGTAGGTTGACTATGAGTACAATGGTGCCGTTATAGAACGGCCTATAACGGCAGGGTGTTGTTGTTAGGCACATGGTGAACTCAAGCACCCTGTTTTTCTATCAACATGAACCTAGCAAGGTACTGTTGATGATCCACAGTTGGCTTGGTTTATCTCATTTTTTCTCAATTCTCCAATTCTTCACATCAATATGTAATTTAAAATTTTCTAAACATAAATTAAACATTTAAGCACATAAATAGGGGTAAATATACAATAAATAACATCAAAAAATACTATAAAGTTCACCAATAATAGTACTATACATTACCAAAGTGAATAATAGTAATTTTTAACCCCTTAACACTTGTATGACCATTTTAGTAGCCATTAATGAGGTTTGGTTAAAGACTAGCACAAATTAGGCATAAGGGAGGTATGCAAAATGAACCTAGGTAACTTAATCAAATAGGATCAAATAAAGTTTAAGTTTTAGTTAGCTATTATAGATTGTTGATGAATTGATCAACTTGGATATGGTAAATCAAAACTAACCATAGGTATTCATAGATGAACCAAGGACCAAATTGTGCTTAAGGAGTAAACCATAGGAGACTAGACTAGACCATAGGCATACATCTATTGGACCATATGGAATTGACTCTAGACTTGACTAACCATCATATTTTGGTGGAAATCATAGGTGATATAAATTTAGTAAGTTGAAGTATGAAAGAAAAGGAAGAATATGACAAAGAACATAGGAAAGTGGAGTAATATGTCTTAAATTCATTTTTATCTTAACTTCATTTTTTTCACTTTTTTTAGTTATCAATAGATTAATGTATAAGATAATAACAACTCACTAAACCAGTGCCTAAAGTAGTTAAGGATGTTAACCACTAATTAAGTTAGAAACTTAATGGATTATTATCCACTTTTTATATTCTTGCATATTAAGTCTTCAATTGCCTATAAATAACTCATCTAAGCAAAGTCTTTCAACATAAAGAGAGTTGAGAATTATATCTATGTAACTATTATGAGAAGTTAATAATTGTTGGCTTTTTTAATGTAAACTTTGTAAATTTTTTCTCGTTTTTTCCATCTATTTATTTTGGCTAAAATGAACTCATTTATTTATTTTTTATTTTTATGGAAACACTCCAATCACAAAGATTTAGTAAGGCTTGGTTTAATTGTGAAAATATTTAGTAAGGCTTAGATGAATTGTGAAAGTTTTACCATTACATGGAGACTTTAATACCTTTTTAGAGTATACTTTGAGCTCTTATTAAATTCTTTGTAACAACTGGTATCAAAGCCATTATTAGTAACCAAATGGTAGGAGGCAATAACTTTAATAAATGAGTTACTTAAATAAAAAAATTTACTAGATCTTTACTTATAGATGAAGGGGAAGTACCTCTTATTCATCTTCGTTTGAGTTGTGGAAAGGAAAATCCAACTCCCAAAATATCAAATGGCAATAATAAAGGCATAGAAGGAAGCTAGTTTATGATAACAATCTTCAAATTTATTATTGCTAATTGAGTCCTTGATTAAGTTAAAAGAACTTTATTTGAGATGTGTGAACCAAAATTTTATTAGGGAATTTTTATTATAAAGAAACTTGAGAACTTATTATGATTCTCAAAGGATATGATGTAAAAAAAAAGTTAACATCACTATAATGTATCTTAATGGCGATACTAAAAATTGGTGGAGGATGAAGAACTCTTTTGAAATTAATGCTAATAGATATAAGAGAGAAAATGAAGAAGAATCTAAAGAATCAATTTCTTCTAATCAACCTATCCTGGAATAAATTGGACAAAGCTCTTAAAAAGCAAAGCTCTTAATCAATGTTGAATGTATGATGATTGTACATAAATAAAGCTCTTATTATATCAACTACTATAAATCCAATTGAAGAACAACGAATAAAATAACAAGGGTAATGGATATTTTTCCCATGGGCATTAAGAAATACCTTAAAAAAGGTATAGAAACTTATCTTGTAATTATGTGGAGAGAAAGCTAAAAACCATGTAGTGGAAGTCCATATGTGTTTATAAAGGTATTATAGGAATTCAATGAAGTAATGCCGAAGGAGTTGCCAAAAACTCTTCTCCGCATCGAAAAATCAATCACAATATTAAACTCATACTAGCTATAATTCCTCCTACTCGTGTCCCTTATAGATGTTGCTATTGGAGTTAGTTGGAATATATAAGTAGCTTGGTAAGTCATTAAAGGCAAGAATCACTTAACCATCAAAAGCCCATTTCAATGCCCCTATGTTTTTTCAATAAAAGCAACACGAGGCATTGCAAATACGTTTGAATTATCAAGATTTGAATAAGATAACAATTAAAAAATATCTTATACTTTTAGTATAAGACTTAACATATAGATTATTAGGAGTAAAGAATATTCGATTAATACGATCCAATCTTCTAATTGTCATGTATATATATTGAGATCTATTATTAGTTGCTTGATTTCCTTATCATATATTTTATTTCTTTATTTTATATGTATCATAACTATATATCTTATTTGACTATACTGTAATATAATTGCATTAGATGTTTTAATCAATAACAGAAGTCTTCATCATATTAGAGCTTGTTTTTTGTTTGAACTATTAAAAAACCTACTTGTCACCTACAACTCTTAAACTTTAACCTCTTGTGGTTGCCAATAAGAGCATCTCCACCTAGCCACTGCCATTTGGGTCATTTGCCTTCTTCTTGCATCCTATGTCATCATCTTTAAGCTCTATTGACTATTTTAAGAATTACATCTCTACCAAGATGCATTACTAACTAGTTGTCATCATTACCTATGAATATGAAAATGGGACTCTACAAGTAGAATAATCTCTTCTCCCCTAGTAACATTGTTTACTAGCTCTCTATTTAGATCTAGTCACTTTTTGTTTTGACCCAGTCACTGCCACCTATAATTATCTAAGTAGTCATCGCCAATATCATGCTACCCAGTACTATCACTAGCTTCCATCAATCTCACGACTTGCTCTATATCTAATTACTATCATCTTGCCTCACTACCTTATTCATATTGGATTCATTCTTTGCGAGAGTGAAATTGATTAGCACACATGCTCAAAGAGAAAGACGATTATCCATTCCTTCTTTATCCTTCAGATCATATAGGTGTAGTATTTGTAACAACACTTTATATTGGTTATAATTTTACTACATGGAGCCAATTTTATTGATGGAAGTTTACCCCAACTAGAAAAAACCTTGATAGAATTTCAATGTTGGAAAAAAAAACGGTGTGATAGTGAAGGCATGGATCAGAAACTACAAAAGGAAAGAAATTCAAGAGAGTATACTTTACATAGCAATTGCTTGTGATATTTGAAATGAACTTTGCAATATATATGGGGAAAGTAATGCTTTGTGCTTATATGAAATTTGAAAAAAAAATCCCAAATCTAGTTTAAATAAATGAAGACCATTAACAATTTTGAGAGATTAAGAAGGCACATCCATTATTATTAGGACTAAATAGTAACTTTGGTCATCCTTAATCTATCTATTAAATTAATATTAACCTTAAGAAAAACATTTTTTTAATTAAATAAAATAGATCAATTGAATAAATTTTGGCAACTTAGTGCAACAAACTTTTAAAAGCTACATCTAAGTCTCAAACTATTCAGTAAAAAGGCTACTAATGGAGATATCAACTACTAAACTTATAACAAATAAGGGGTAGAAGATTAGAAAATTAGATTATCTAAAAGTGGAAGCTTATTAATTTTTTAAGAAGCTCCTAGGTACTCAAACTGACTTTCACTCCATTAAATATCTCAAAGGTTTCATTTAAGAGGAAATCACTAAATTACAAGTTGTTGCCTTAATAGCACCACTCGATAAGAGTGAAATTGTTACTACAATAAGAAAGTTCAACCTAGATAAAACTCTTGATCCAATTAGACTAAATGGATTTTTTTCTAGAAATCATATGAGTTAGTGGGAGACTAGGAAACACATGTTATTACAAAAAATTTTCACTCTAGGAAGATTCTATGGGAATTCAATAAAACCTTTCTCTACTTGATGCATAAAAATCCAAATCCATTTATGTTAAGAGATTTTAAACCAATTTCACCTTGTAATATAATCTATAAGGTAATATATCTAAACTCCTAGCATCTAGATTTAAGGAGGTTTTAAAATACATTGTTAAACCCAACCAATGAGTATTCATAACAAGAAGGGACACTGGAGATAACATCCTCTAAGCTTAGGAACTATTCAGGGAATATCATAAAAGAATTACTCATCTAAATTCTGCCTTGAATATTGACTTTCACAAGGCTTTTGAATTAGTGGATTTGAACTTTCTCATTCAAGCAATTTCAAATTTTGTCTTCTTAGGTAAATTCATTAATTAGATCCATCAATGCCTCTCGATAACCTTCTTTAGTGTATTAGTCAATGGTAAACTACCTTCTACTTTTAGGAAAGAAGAGGGTTAAGACAAAGGTATACCCTCTCTCCTGACCTCTTCACTTTTTTCACAAAGGTTTTATAGAGGTTTGCATATTAATTTGCATATAGAAGTTTGCTCTAGAGTCTTAGAGTTTGGTTATGATTGTTTATTGCATTGGCATATTAAGAACTAGTTTAGAATTTTACATTAGTTTAATGTTTCATAATCAAGATAAAAATATGTGAATTATTTTAAGGTATTTCTCTTGATATGCCAAACTCTTTTGGAAAGTTATTTGAAGTTATGTATGTTTGAATATTTTTGAATCAAATCATTATGTAAATTTTGGTTTCTGAATTGATTATGAAAGTTTTAGAAACTTTGAAAAGATTTATGAAATTATTTGAAATTAAAACTTTTACCAATTAAGAAATATTTTTTTGTTTTAGGTTAAATGAAATGTCTTGGTGTCCTAAGTCAACTTTGGGAAGTTTTTAACTTATATGAATTGGCTTTGAAGTGAAAACAATATTTTTAGATTGGTTGAGAAAGATTTGGAAACTTTTGAAAAGGTTTAAAGTTGTTAAGTATGAAAATTTTCATTGACAAGGCAATTTTTGTTTTTAAATCAATTGAAATTTTTTGACTATTGAAATAGCCTTGGAAATGATTTTTCAACTTGTGTGTATCATTTTTAAAGTAAAAGAAACATCTTTGACATGTTTATGGATATCTTGAAAATGGTTTGAAAGTAAAACTTTTAAAGTTTTGTTAAATTGGTCATAAACCAAGACAATTTGTATTTTTAATCCCAATTATCATGTCTTAGTACTCAAATTCACATAAGGGTTGATTTATAACTTGTTTGAATTGAATTGAATTGGAGTAGAAAGAAATGACTTGAAGATTATTTTGGTCAGTTTTTTGTAGATGATAGAATCTTCAATTTGTTGTTCGAGATAATTGTTGACCATTATTTTTCATATGTTAACCAATGCCGATTTTATAAAGCAAACGGTCAACCAATATCATAATTGGTTGATTGGTGCTTTCGATTAGTCAACCCGTTAAAGAAGTCTCAAATAACATATAGTTTCTACTTTTAGTTTTCAACAGTTTTTTCATCTCCTAATACCTTTTAAACTTATCTCATGACTCTTTAAGCTTCAAAACTCTATAAATAAGAGTTCTAATGTATTTTTATCAATATTTATGTAATTATGAGGGAGTATTAGCATTGAAAATAATATACATAAAGTTTTGTGTGTTCTTGAGTTTCTGTTATTCATTGTTCATCTTTCAAGCTTTAATTACAATTTTGTTGTTTTTAATCCATGATTTTTTTAGTTAATTAAGCTTTCAAAAGGTTTATTATTCATATTTTTTGTTCTTTAAAGCATTAGAAATGTTTGTTTATTGGGCTTTAGATGAAACACAATTAAAGACGTATTTGTTACATCTAAAGGGGATTTTCATTTCATTGTATTGGGATTTGATGTATATGCTCCTCTTTGCCTTGAAAATGTTTAGTTAAAAGTTTCTCTTCACTTTCCATAAAGAATATTTGAGTTTCTTTGGTTGTTAAATAAGTGATGGGATCGATTTATATTGTTTTTTTATTGTATGAGCATCAAAGAAAGAGTTAGTGTTTGTATTTGATTTTGTTATATATATTGCATATTTTAAGCCCCTCAAGTTTTGTTTTTTATCAAGCAAATATTTTGGATTGAGTATGCTTAAGTTGTGCTTGAAAGAGTGATTCTGAGGACTTGATTTTAGGAATCAAAGTTGTTAAGAGTGGTTTTTGAGAAAGGATAACTCTTCATCCATAATAGAGGAAGATTATATTAGGTTCCTCTTCAACCACTTTAGATAAGATTAGATTTTAGTTACTCTTCGCCTTTAAGTAAGATTGTTGGATTGCTCTTCACTCCTTTTGTGGAAAGAAGATTGTTGTGAGCGTTCTTCCTCACCCTAAAGAAGATTTGATATAGTGAAATCCCAACATTTGTAGTGGGAGAGAATGAAGGCTAAAGTTAGTTATTTCAACCTCTACAACAATGCTTATGTATCCTTCTTTCCATAAACTCTTTAATTTTATGCATATTGTTTTGTTTTTAATTTCCGTAATTTGAAATTGTTATGATAAATTGGCATAACATTCCATATAGGTTGAATTTCAGTTTAAAGATTGAATGTTGATAAAAATTAGTTTAGGTGGCTTAGGATGTTAGTTTCAATTTTTTTCAAAACACCTGATTCATCCTCCCTCTCTTGAGTGCCATAGGGATTAAGGCTTCCATCTCCTGCATAATTTTTATTAAATTTATAAGATCATTTTGTAGCTCTTCTTACTTCTATGATAAGTTTTCTTTGGCTAGTTTCATTGCACCTTTTTTTCTCTGAATATATTATGTGTTGAGTTTCTTCAAATCCTCCTTACTAGCATACATTTTTCTAAGGCATTTTTATTGCTTATGACCATGCACTTGAACTGACATTTATTGATTTAAAGCCTTTGAATAGCCCTCAATTGTTGCCAAGAAGATGTAAAATTCAGAAGGAGATGTTTAGGTTATTAACCCTCTAAATGATACATTGAATTAAGGGATGAAGGTTCTAATCTTGATTTTTATGATAACAAGATATGATTATTACTAACGAATGACTTTATGGTGAAAGGATTAAAAGATAAGGTCATTGAAGGACTAATTGTTCAAGGTTTAAAGTGAGAAGTTTGGACTTAAAGACCAAATTAGTTATAAAGCAAGATTAACCAACTTGGAAACCTTAAGAACCTTAGTTTGGTAGTTTGAATTTTGTTTGTAAATTTTATTTGAAGATTTAATAATCTTAGCAGCTTAAATTGCATCCATGTTGTTTGTAGTTTTTAAATGTGCATATATTTTCATTGTCTAAGAAAATTTTTTTATTTGAATCAAATTAATCTGTTAAAACAAATTTCAGGATAATTTAAAAACTTTTAAGCTATTTTAAAGTGAAAATATGGTTTAGGATTGTTTAAAAGTTGGTTGAAATTGAACTTGAATTGAAAAAGCTCTAAAATAAGTCTAAAATTGCATGGATCAAGACCATTTATGTTTTGGTTTTAAATGACATGTTATGATTTCAAAAATTAATTAGGGGAACCTTTTAAACTTATGTAAGGCAAGTTTTGAGTGTTTGGAAGTAATTTGGTCAATTTTTTAAAAATTGCATAGTGACTAAATGGCATCCCATAACACTAGGATCAACGAAGTCATTGAAGTCACATTGTTTTCTAGTAAACCAACAACACCATACAACAATGGTATCAACAACACTAGTCTAGTGCAAGGTCTATACAATGTTACAATGGTGGGGATAAATGATGTTGTTGAGTTATATCATTATATGTATTCTCAGACGAGTAATGGCTAGTTTTTGGTACTTTTGAGCTAGTAATTTATTTTTGGTTTCTCTATCCAAAACGATTATATTTTTGTTTATTTACAAAGCTTTCAAGATGTTTTTCACTTACATCATTCATCTTGATTAGCTTTTAAAGTTTTAAGATATTGGATTTTCAAATGAACCACCATTTGTGTTGTAATTTTTTTAAAAGGGTCTTTTTTATTTTTAAGTATTTGGATTTAATTACAAAATTTCCTTTTTACCTTTAAAAATATTTTTACAAGATTACTCTTCACCTTCATTAAAGGAAGATTGGGTTTGTAAAGGGTTTCTCATAACCCAAATAAGATTTGAAATTATTTTGATTGATTAGTGAAAAATCCAATAAGGTTTTTGGAGAATGGACTTAGGCTATTAAACCAAGGTTGGTTCCACCTTATTTTGGTAATGAACTACCAATGCTTGTGTTTTAAAAGACAGGTACAATGTTCAAAGGTGTTCAATTAAGGAGCCTTCGAGAAAAATGGTAAATCAATTAGAGACTCAGAGTTTGGAGAAGTTTTATCTTTTGATTTAATTATTATAAACTTTTCCCGATTTTTATGTGGTGTGTTCAAGAGGCTTATAATTGACTCTTCATGCATACATATTTTAGAATATGCATATAGGTGCATAATCAAGAGTTTTTATGTGTTTTGATGTGATTGAATAACTCTCTTGACGATTGTTCCTATTTGATTAAAAATGAATTAGTTGTTAGTTCTTAAAGAAAGTCTAAAATAAGGGCTAAAAATGTTTTTATGTGTATTAAAGTATAAATTTCTCAGAGTACACTATCTTGAAATAGGTCGACTGAATAATATATCAGTCAACTGAATGTGTTTTGCTTGGTAACTATCGGTCAACCGAACATATACTGGTCAACCGAACCATAAATACTAGTCGACCGAATGTTGCAGATATAGTAGATAAACGGGTGATTCCTTAGATTACACAACGGGTAAAAACATTATTTTTTATAACATTAGGTTTGTGGCCATTGTACAACAAACATAGGAATGTTGTACAACGAACATAGGAATGTTGTACAACGGATAGTTGGCCAGAATGCTTAATATAAATAATTTTTCTATCTATGCGTCTCAATACCAGAGTAATACTTTTTGTTGAACCAAGGTGGTTCTAATCATGTGTTTTAATGATGACAAAACATTGTTCTTACTAATGTTTAAGTCCTTGATGTTTATAAGATAAGTTGATGTGTAAAGTGTAAGAGCTATATGTGGCGCCTACGGTGGAAGGGCTCAAGCATTAGATGATCAAGAGTTTGAAGATCAAAGATCAAATGATAAAGTCCAAGTGATGATCAAGCTTAAAGATCAAGAGAAGTTTGAAGATCAAGTAGTGTAGAAAGAGTTTAGGAAAAGGGCTTAAAGTGTAAGTTTCCTAAACTTGATCTTAATCAATGCTTGAAAAGGGTTCTCACATTTGCATAAACATTTGCATATTGGCATATAAGAATTGAATTGTGGTTTTAGTGATTAACTTGATTTGATGATAGCCTTGTTATATTAAGAATTGAATTAGGTGACATATAGGCTAATCATTAATGTGTTTTTGCAACATGAATTGTTGTTTTAATGTGTTTGATGTGATTAAGTTAATTGAACTATTACTTGAAGTTGTTTATGTATTTCTGAATTTGTTTGAATATCTTTGTGTTATGAATTTTGGATTATGGAAGGTTTATGAATTGATTGAAAAGGTTTTCAAGTTGGTTAAAATGAAAAGTTTTCATAATCAAGGAAATTCTTATGTTTTGAATTGATTGAAATGTTTTGTTGATTCAATCAGCCTTGAATTATGCTTTAAAACTTGCTTAAAGTGTTGTTTAATGTTAGGAATTTGTTTGGAAAGTTTTGGAGTTGGTTTGAATTATTTTTCATGCTTTTCTAGACGTATAACAGTGGGTAATAGTTGTATAATGGCACCCTGTTGAAGGGTCGTTTATCCCCCTTGTCCAGGAGCATCAACAGTAGTGTGTTCTATGAACAACGACGCTGTTGATCAATCCAGAGGGCACCGTTGAAGGGTCAAATATAATGGCTAGTTTCTTATTTCAGACTTAACAATGTTTTAACCTCTCAAATGGCTAGTTTTTGTTTCTAACGACTCCAAACCTCTCCCAACACTAAATATATGATTCCTAAATAGATTTAACAGGTTTAGATTCTTTGAAAACAACATTACAAAGATCAAATCCTCATATACTCAAAGCTTTCTTTATTTTCTGTATGACCTTTATTCCATTTGAATTTTCATATTTTAAATCAGTTTCTTGTACTATAAAATTTATTTTTTCTATTAGTTTAGATATATACTAATCTCAGAAAGCTTCTATTTGATTTTTTGATTCATTATTTCATTTGTTTCAAGCTTTCAAAGATCAATATATCAAAACTGTCTATATTTTTTATTGAATGTTTCTGAACTTCTGTGTTCTTCAAATTTGAGCTTGTAAAACTTTTTTTATTGATTCAAAATTATTATAGAAGATTTGCTTAAGGTATCAAGAGTGCATATGATTGTTTACTTCAACTTTTAAGCACTCAAATCGTGCGATTGAGCTCAAAGAATATAGACTATTCAAAACTATCCAAACTGATGTGTTTTCTCTACAGCTTCTTTATTGACATCAATTTTGATTTTTAATTAGTTGCTGGGTATGCAACTACAAAAAGTACTTATCTAAAGGTTATTCTTGAGCCTTGAAAAAGAAGAGTTGGTTATCCTTTAGCCAAAATGGAGTTGTAAGTTTTTGCATTTTTCAAGTATGTATTTCTTATTATATATTCAATAATTTCAAGTACTTTTCATATTATTTGTTTAATTGTTATGTGCTTAATTTTCGCAAATTATTGTTTCTTTGTTGTGTATATTTGCTTTAAAAGTTTAAGATCCTAATTCACCCCCATCTTAAGTATCATTTAGGGCCAAAAATTGGTATTAGAGCATTAGTCTCACTTTGAGTGTAAATTCTAACGAATTTATGAGGAAAAACCAAATGGCACACTTTATGAACACTGTAGGTTTTTCACATAACTTAGATGACCATAATCCTCATAGAACCCCTTATTTCCATGGAAATAATTACATGTATTGGAAAATAGGATGAGGTGCTATCTTATGGGAGAAAATATAGATTTATAGAAAATGGCAACTCGACCTTATACCGTGCCTACCAAACTCGTAGGAAATGATTTAGTTCTAAAGAAAGAAAATGAGTGGAACTTAGATGAAAGGAGGTCAATATCTTTGAATACTAAGGCTGTACATATTTTATACTGTGCCTGAAGCATGGAAGAATACAATAGGATTACCATGTGTGAAATGTCATATGATATATGGCTCACTCTTAAAATTACTTATGAAGGTACAAATCAAGTCAAGGAGACCAAAATAGGTAGGCTTACTCATGACTAAGAAATTTTTCATATGATGCATGATGAGACTATTTCTTCAATGTATGCTCGTTTCAACAACATTATTAGTGCGTTAAAAGTTCTAATTAAGACCTACTGTATTGTTGAGTTGTGTAGGAAAATCCTAATGTCCTTATCAAAGACATGGGAAACAGAGGTGACGACGATGCATGAAGTAAAGGACCTCAACACACTCCCTCTTGACGAGCTTATTAGATCACTTCTAACATACAAGATGAGGATGAAAAACATTCAAGAGGAACAAGAGGTGTCAAGGAAAAAAATTGTGGCCTTCAAGGTAAATAAAAATGAGGATGGAAACAATGAAGAAATGTTGTTTGGAAGTGAGAATGAAGAGCTACATTCATTACAAGAAGGCTGAAGAAGTTCATAGGGAATGCCTCAATGCACCAAAAAGGTTCATTTTACTCAAAATATAAATTTTCTAACACAAAATGTTTTGAATGTGGTGAAAAGGGAAATATGAGATCTCAATGCCCCCACCTATAAAAAGAAGAAGAAAAAGTAGAGAAGAAGGAAAAGGAGGAAATTGAATCCTTTAAGGAATCACTAGAAAAATTCAAAAAGGGAAAGGAAAAACTAAATAATTTATTAAGTGTTTAGAAGTTCAAAAATGATAAACATGGTCTGGGGTATAGTAATGAAAAGGGGCATCTACTAGTAAGACTGTGTTTGTGAGAGCAAAGAACTTAGAAGATGAATATACTCCTAGGAATGTTCAAAATGCACATAGTAAACTGCAACCTAAGCATTATGCATTCAAATACACCTCAAAACATAGAAAATTCCCCAACATCAATTTAATGATAAAAAGACCTTCATGCATCTTAGACAAAATTTCCAATAAAGTTTGTATAAAGATCTTAAATATATAAATGAGTATATAAATGCATATAGAACTTAAATGCTATTGTTTTACATATATTGTGGTTATCATGGACGTGTTTCTTATTTTTGTTATGAAAGACCAAATAATTTTTTCAAATTGTTACAAAAATAAAAATTTTTATAAAACAAAAACTATATGGATTCCGAAAACTAGATAAATGTTGTCCTGATTTTGAATTGTTTAAAATTTACTGTTTATACATTTATTAGTTTCACTATCCTCAGATGATTGGTCGATCGAACGTCTAACATCGGTTGACCAAAGGTTATTCTGTCGATTGAATAGATAGGTTCGGTCGACCGATAGACAAATCTTCAGAGTTTGGTCGACTGATAGGTTAAAATCATTAGTTTTATCTCGTAATTCATAAGATCATATGTTTTAAATACCCTTCTCGTTTAACATTGCTACTTAACTTGTATTTGTAATTGTTATTTATGTAATCTTTTAAGGCACGAGTTAGGTATACTAACACTTAGGGATCTTAGATAAGATGGGTACCTAAAATTATTTTCATTTGTCTTATAAGAAAAGAGAAGAAAAAAAAGGTATGTAGACAGCTGATGTTCACGGCATATGACTGGGGATCCTTCAAAGTTTATCACTTTTAAGAGCAAGGATGGAGGATCCTTCATGATTGGGGATAATGCCAAGGGTAAGGTAATTGGCATTGGTAAAGTAGGTAAAGATAACATTCATTAATCGATAATGTCTTACTCATTGAAGGTTTAAAACACAACTCACTAAGTGTAAGTCAATTATATGATAAAAACTACAAGGTTAGTTTCATAGGAAAAGAATGTGTTATCACTAAGATATATAATGATAGTATCGTATTCTTAAGAAAACGAAAAGGAAATATTTTACATCGTTTATCTGTATTGTGTTACTAATGTTTATGGGCATTTTTCAATGATTTTGAATGTATAATTTACTTTATTTTTACCCATTTGATTTATGAAAAGCACCATTTATAAGTTATTATTGTTGATTTTAGGAACATTTGGTGTTTAGAGCAAATTGGAGGACTTTGGACTGATTTTGGAGTAAAAGGATAGCTGGACAAAGCATCAATGGTAGGATGAACACCCACCCTTGATGATCAATTCCAGCACCATCAACGACACCCTCCAGTCCGCTGTTAAGCAGCAGATGTGCCATTGAAGGCATAGTACACAACGTTTCATTAAATTCAGCACCAAATTATGACGAAATGATGTAGCATCAGCTCCTAAATCCTAAGGACACCTAAGGGGGACTATAAATAGCAAATTTATGTTAAAAAATAGAGGGCAGCCACCAGAACCACTATCTCCATCACCCTTTGTCTTCTTTATGTAGATTTTTGTCATGTTTTAGAGTTTTGGTCATTTTTCAGTCTCAATCTTGTGTTTTTAGTGCTTTTGTAACAGCCCAGACCACCCGCCTACAGATATTGTCCGCTTTGGGCCGGTATCTTGGGCCAGTATCTTGGGGGC
>JAOXYD010009759.1:0-15206 GCA_028565735.1 Pinacopodium congolense | reverse complement strand
ATCCCTTTAATCTTGCATTGATATGATTAATAGACCGGATTGTTTAAAGATAATTTCATAGTAATAGCACTTTTAAGCTCATAAGGTTTATCATGACATATGATTATAAGGAATTATATATATGTATTTCAAGTGAGAGATTATTGGATTTTTTTATGGACTTGCACACACACACACACACACACACACACACACACACACACACACACACACACACACATATTACATGTCATGGGCTATTATAAAGTATGACCTAACATTAAAATTGATCTATTAAAGTTTTGGGTTATTGGATCCAAATCATCTAATTAAAGTATGACTAAAAATATGTGTAAAAACCCTATTGTTATATTTCTAGTTTATGATGAGCAAATTGGGAATAAACATTATACATATAAATATGTGGTTATGGTCCCCAATAGTGGAATAAGGGTTTCTTTTCTTTTATTCCATCAAGAGAAAAGATAAACAACCTAAAGACATATATTAGAATATCAAAACCAAAGGGAACTGCATCATCCTATAAGTGATTATTCTAATGGATTCAGTTACGCTTCCATTATCAAGTTACTCTTGATAATCTGACATGATAGATCTTGGCCTTGTGCTGTGATTTTGTTAACTCTTATATTTTTTCATGGAATAGATTGCTTAAAAAGTTTAAAACAAGAAAGAGAATGTGAGATTAACATGGAACCTAAAAGCTCAATCTGATATTGACACCTCCACAAGCCATTCATGAACTCCTCAAACATTTTTTCAGTCGAAGATGACATTGGTTTTTTCTTTGAAGTAAGAGATAGGTGCAACTTGTAGTTCCATGAAGACTCTCCATTTTTTAAACATAAACAAGTTTAGCAATTGTAAGATCTGAAAATGAAGAAAATAAAAAACACATGTCTCATTGCATAATGTCAAAAAGTAAATGTTTGTCTCACCTAAGAGATTATACTGACAAATTGACCCAAAATTATTTCTCTTCACAAGACTAAAGTGGGTGAAAGACTCCACGTAGTATAATTAAATCCTTGATTGGCAGAGTGATTAGTAAGATATTTATATATGTGATTCTAGAGACTCATTGTAAGCCATTAAATTGGTCAATCCTAACCATCCATTGAAGGGTGAAAGATTATAAATATGCTAGGTTTTTTTTTTTTTTTGTTAGACATCTCTCTCATTATGAGAAACACCCTCAATTGTAAAAATTGCCTTATATCTTGTATTCACTCTTAAGTAATAAGAGTATTCTATAAGTTATCTAAACTCTTGTATGTTCTTTTCATCTTTCATATTTGCTAGCTTTCACAAGGTGTTCGATTTTAGCTTCCACGAGGTGTTCAATAAAAGTACCTTTAAAAAATATTTGTGAGAAGGTTAAACTAATATTCATCTGAGGAAAGTGAATTAAAGAGCTTACTAGTGTTGTGCAGATCATTAGCTAAAGTTCATGCTCATGATAGTTGGTATTAGAGCCAAGGTTCCAATCATATTCATCTTAAATTTAAAGTTCCAACAGCTTTGGTAGTAGAATGAACATTCCTTTAAAAGTAAGTTTCTTACTCAAGCTTTATTTATTTCTTAAAAGATGGTTAGTATAGGAAGTAGTGAGATTACTCATGTTGAGGAACAAACCAAGCAATTTAATTGAGGAAGATCAAAATCAAGAGAAGACTTAGTGGACATCGATGCTAGGCTACTAGAAGTGAAGCTTGTCATAGTTGAGAGATAAGAAAAGTTTGAGGTAGTAAACAACTACATCGAGGAGCTCGAGAGTGGATGTGAAGAGCTCCATGAAGGGATGCAAGGTACTTTGAATGAAGCCATCTCAAAATTTCTAGACCAAGTAAAGGCTTTAAAGGAATTCTTCTAATCTAAGATTGCAGTAATAAAGGAAGAACTCATGAAGCTTTCTAATGAGTTAATGGAAACCAAAGATGAGCTAACCCTTTGTAAGAAGAGAGTTGCTCAAGGGGGAAGCATTACTATTTTAATAGTAGTTACCAATCCTCCAAGAGTGGGCGTTCCTAACCCTAAGATGTTTAAAGAGGCAAGGAATACGACAAAGGTGAAAATTTTCATATGGAGCTTTAAGCAACACTTCAAGGCACTAGGTATTGTAAAGGACACCAAAAAGATTGATGATGTTACTCTCTACTTTAAAGACATCGCAATGGTGTGGCAAATAAGGAAATATTAAGACATCAAGAGAGGGACTTACACCATTGATACCTATAACGAATTAAAGAGAGAACTCAAAAGGCAATTATATCCAAAGAATGATGAAGAGGAAGTAAGAGCCAAGTTAATATGGAAGCATTAGGGATTATATGAAGCAGTCAAAGTGTTCTTGGAAATCCTAGATTTCTCCGACAAGGAGGCATTCTTTACATTCAAGGATGGTCTCTAAAATTAGTCTAAAATAGAAATCCAATGCTATGGAACCTAAGATCTTGCAAGTGCTATCTCCATTACCGAATACCTCATTAAGTTTAAAAAGTCTGATGTGCCCAAACCCAACAAAGACTGGGGTGACAAGGAGAAGAGTAAGGAAGAAAACCACTAAGGCAAGAAGGGCTACCATAAGCATGGTAAATTTAAGAAGGACAAGAGTATAAATGGAGACTAAGGTGGAAAAAAGTTCACACTTAATTGTTTCATTGGTGATGAACCACACAGGGTTAAAAAATGCTGAAAGAATAACAAGCTCCTAGCTTTAGTTGAGGAGAGGGAAGAAAGGCAACTCGAGGAAGCGACAATAGGATCACTAAAACTTCTTATTGCCATTAAGAAAATTGAGTTGCCTAACCCAATAATAGGGTTCGCTTATTCATTTAAACAAAAATGTTGGGCAAGTAGTAAAAGCATTAGTGGATATCGAAACTACCAATAACTTTATTTGAGTGGATGAAGTTAAACAATTAGGTGTCAAGTACAGTGAGGAACAAGGATGGATCAAGGCCATGTATTTAAAGCAAACCACCGTATTTGGAAGTGTTTAAGATGTTAAGATATGCCTAGGTGATTGGTGTGGCTACATTAATCTTTGATTATTTCTTTGGATGATTATCCTTTAATGTTTGGCATGGAGTTATTTAATGTTGTCAAGGTGATACCAATCTCATTTACCAATGCCATTTGCATCTTAGAGAAAGAAAAGACATGTATGGTGTCACTTTCATGGGAGATAAGTTTTCAAGCTAAGCACACTTGTACTATATATCTTTTTAAAGGGAAACCACTTGAGTTACCGCTAAAAAGAAAGGTGGATCGTGAGATCACAATGGTAGAGTCAAAGGAAGACTCCAAGCTTATAAAGGAGATAAGAAATGTGGCAAGGAATCATTTCCTCAATCAAATAAAGTCCATATTGAAGTAATTAAGTTGGTAAGTGTTTGTAGCAAAGTGTGACTTACTGATGAAGCCAAAGTCTAGTTGAGCAATCGTAGAGGTGGATACTTAAAGTATGAAGGTGAAGTTATAAGCCATTGCAAGTTTGAGAGTTGGTTTGGTAGATTGTTTCAAAAGGAAGATGGAGCACAACCCACAAGCTAGAAGTTTGAAATAATTAGCAAGTGATGACACTAATTTAGGCCTAGAGATGGGATGTTCAATACCAAAGGTGATCCAGTGTTCATGCTAAAGAGGGAAAGGTTAAAGAATGAGAATATGGAGTGGCACATCAAGTGTTAAAGATAGATGTCGAGGGTATCATAAGATTGAGTAAGGAAGAATGTCACGTAGTGAATGTTTACCTCACCAAGAAACCTATGTTGACCAGTTGACTACAATGGTTAAAAAATTCAAGATAGCATAATTAGCTCTTTGATTGATGGAGTAATTAGTGAAATATTTGTATAGATAATTTTAGAAACTGATTGTAAACCATTAGATTGGACCGATTATAGCCATCCATTCAAGGAGGGAGGATTATAAATAGGCTGCGGATTTTATTTGTTAAACACTCCTCTCATTATGAGAAATACCTATCAATTATAAACACTGTCTCATACCTTATATTCACTCTTGAATAATGAGAGTATATTTTAAGTTCTCTAAACTCTTATATGTTCTTTCCATCTTTCATATTTGTTAAAGTCCACAAGGTGTTCGAGAAAGTACTCTTAAGAAGTACTTGAAGAAAGGCTGAAAGTATTCTTAGCTAATAAGGGTATTCCTAAGTCAAGAAATTTGCTCATACCTCACGACTCACAGTTTGCAAGGTTAAATTATGAACCCATGAAAACAAGCATCTAATCTTTAAACAAAGATCCAAATTGTATTAATAGACCTTTAAATGATAGAAAATAGTCTTCATACTGACATGTGAACTTTACCTGTTACTATGTTAAGAAAACAATCAATGTTATAATAATAAACTTAGGAAGTGGGCTAAATGGTTAAAACAGATTGTTGCATTCCATATAAAATAGTGTCAGAGCACACACAGCCATCGTGTAAGAGAGCATATAGATAATAGATATGATAAACATGATTGCTTAGAGCTGAATTTTCCATCTTCATATATCCCTTAGGAATAAAGAGTAAGTAGCATAGTGGCTAAAATAGGCTTTAAAATGACAAACTGCAAACAACCATCTTGCACCTTTGTATAAAATGCATGCATCTTACCAAAAATTTAGCCAAAAGCAATATGACACTAGTATAATAAAGTAGTCATGGTTATCGAAAATTATAGAATTCCTTGAGTCTTAAGGACAAGCATGATAATAGAGCATTTAAAAAAAAGGACTAAGAACAAAAGTTAGAAAGATATAAGCTTGTAAAAAAATGGAAAAATAAAAGAATTAAAATAATAAAGGTCAAAGCCTACCAAAAAGTACAAAGAGCATCTATACAATATTAAGTACAATTAGAGAACAATTTAGATTAGTTCTTTCAACACTCAATCATTCTCTTATCCAATTACAAACCTTTAAAATAAAAGTTGTGGAGATTCAACCATTCTATTGTTCACTATCAAGTCTCTAAAATAAATTTTCTAACTTTGATTTTGGAGAAAATAAGGTTATAAATGATTTAGATTATAGATTATTTATAAAGAAAAAATTGGTATAAAAGGAAATATTTTAAAAATGACTGATAAAAAAGAGCCATAAGTTAATAAGGAGAAAAAGAATTACTAAACATATTCAAATAATAATAGAATACATCATTTATGCACACACCAAAACCATAATCATCAAGAACTCATGCATCCAAGGGTAGTAGGGGAAAGCAAGATACCATAGTGCACCTTAAGAGCTTCAAGAACCTTTAAAGTCAACCCAATTGGTTTAAGCCCACCAACCCAAGCCTAGCACAGTGATAAAAGATTGTAAATGACCCAAGCCTCATAACTAAGAAAGTTCTTATAGCATGTAAGAGATAAACTTTCATTTACAATGCCTAGACTTTTAAACTATAATTTAGGAGAAAAATGATTGAACTACTCACTTCTTTCAAAGGATTGAAGGTAAGAGAAAAAATTTTGCTTATCTAATTCCAATTTCAAAAGGAAAAATTTTTTTACAACAAAAAAAGCATATATATACACACACTTTCTGGGTAGAGTTAAAATATATAGATTTCTTGGGCAGGTTAAAGCATATACCTGCCAAAAAACGAGGAAAAGAACAACTGAAGGTTTGAAAGAAAATGACATTTGCAGAAAAAAAACTGAAATGATAATAAATGAATGGCATGTATGGAAATAGATTCTATTTGTCCAATAATAGAAACTATCATTAGCTATAAATGCACATAACAAATATAATACATTTTAAAGGAGTAGAGTCTAGTATTCTTTTTCTTAGAACTGAGTACATTATCCACATTGTGCATATAAAGCAAACACTTCCTTTTTAACATCCATACATGTCAAATCAATTCTATGCTATCTCAGACCACTTGGAAAAATCAAACAACATTTATCTATTAGTTTCTAACATGCTTGCATCTTTTCTATTGGAAATTTTCATTGGAAGCTTTTTCACAAACCAATAGAATTTGGAAAAAGGAAAGGCAAAAGGAAGTTAAGGAGTCATTCTTCCACTTGCTAAGTATCAATTGTTGACTTAAAAAGAGCTCTAATCAAATCATCTATGTAAAAACCACAATCTATTTTTTTTATTATACTAAAATGTAATTTTTTCGGCATTGATTTCTTTTGAGTGTGAATTTCATCAGTAGAAGATTAATAAGATAAGTTATTTATTAACCTAAAATATGTTTAATATTCTAAGTGAGAACTAAGATGAACAATAAAGTAGATTATATTGTCAGTTATTTTCATGTATTACAGCTACATATAACATCTAAATTAGGAGATAATAAACTAAGAAATTACAACAATAAATTTCTCAATTAGAGTTTTAGTCTCATCTATTTTGTAAAATATATCTAAGATGTTCTGCAGAATATTTCTTATTTTGATAATATACCAAAGATATTCTATAGGTTATTTATTATTCTAACAATCTCCCTCAAGTTGACTTATAAATGACTGGTATCTCCGGCTTGCTTATTAGAAAATCAAATTGCTCTTTTAATAGGCCTATAGTGATCAGCCACTTGTCGAGCAATAGGAATATAAGGAACACAAATTATCCGACTTTTATTTTTCTCCTTGATAAAATTCCTATTAACTTCAATATGTTTAATTGTGTCATGAAGAGCTGAATTATATGCAATTGAAATAGTAGCTTTGTTATCACAATAAGTTTTCATATAAGTTATATAGACAATTTCAAATCTTGTAACAATTTTTCAGCCCACACAACTTTACAAATCCTATATGTAAGGGATCTAAATTTTGCTTCAACAGTATTTCATGCCACAACACTCTATTTATTATTTCTCCAAGAAAATAAATTTAGTCCAAAAAATGTGCAATATGTAGGTATTGATCACTTGTCTATCTCGCACTACTAGCTCAGTCAAGATTAGTATAGACTTACATTTGAAAGTGACTACATTTTTTAAAAATCATACCCTTTTCAATAGTCCCTTTTAGATACTTTAATATCCTATATGCAGCTCTAAAGTGCTCTCGCCTTAGTGTATGCATGAATTGGCTTATCATGCTTACAACAAATGCTATATCAAGATGAGCATGTGATGTATATATATATATATATATGTACGTATATAAGCCTACCCATCAAATGCTGAAATTTCTCTTTTTCAATCACATCCTCAATTTAGCTTGAGATTTACCTTTATTGTAGTTTCAGTAGCCTTACAGCCTAAAAGACTTATTTCATTTAGAAAAATTAAAGATATATTCCTTTGATTTACAAAAATTCATTCATGCAATCTTGTAAATTCCATTCCAGAAATATTTCAATGTTCCTAGATCTTCAATCTCAAATTCTTTAGCTAGTCTCTTTTTCAATCTTGCTAATTATTCAAGATCATCATCTATCAGTATCATGTCATCAATATATACAATGAGGATTGCTATGATTCATTTATCAGTATGGTTATAAAAAATTTTATGATCTTCCTGACTTTACTAATATCCATATCTTTTATAGTTTCCCAAATTGTTCAAACAATGCCCTTAGCAATTATTTGAGACCATACAATGACTTTTTAAGCCTGTAAAACTTATTTTCACTAGCGAAGTTTTTAAAACCTAGCCGAGGAGCCATAAAGACTTCCTCCTCTAACTCACCATTTAGGAAAGCATTTTTTTACATCCAATTGGTATGATACCTAATTAAAATTAACTACATGAGGAATAACACACCTATAGAACTAATTTTAACTATTGGGGCAAAGGTTTCTTGGTAATCAATACCATACTCCTTGTGATTTGATGCATAGCTAACAAAAGCACATTTTTTTAGCCTTTAGACCAAGCTTAGACTTATCCTTATTGAGTAGATGGATATTAGCTACACAACCAAATGTTTTAAGTGGTAAATTGGAGGAAATTCAATTTTCAAATAAAACGTTTCTAAATCACTTAAGAGGAGTAATGAAGTTAAGTATAGTAGTTTTATTTATCAAATAAGCTATAATTAAAAATGAATCACTCTAAAGATACTTGGGAAATTCATATAAAACATAACAGATCATGGCACTCTCAATAAGTATTGATTTGTTAGCTTAAGCTAAGTTGTATCAACATAATTTCCTTATCTCACAAAAAACTTTCAAGAATGTCATTGAAATGTTTAGTACCATTATTAACATCAAGAATACAATTTTAGTTGGAATTGAATGTCAATCATGTTATAGAAATTTTAGAACACTCTCTTTGCTTCAAATTAATCATATTAAATATACCTAACACAATCTAATATTATTATCAATTTAAGGTTTAGAACAACCATTTTGAATGACCCTAAACATCACTATGAATTAAATAAAATGGTGGTGAAAGTTGATAATGTTTTGACGAATAAATATTTTTATGACTTTTTAAAAAAATGCAATG
The DNA here is from genome assembly GCA_028565735.1 of Pinacopodium congolense. Taxonomy (NCBI): domain Eukaryota; kingdom Viridiplantae; phylum Streptophyta; class Magnoliopsida; order Malpighiales; family Erythroxylaceae; genus Pinacopodium; species Pinacopodium congolense. The sequence goes on along the minus strand of JAOXYD010009759.1, from coordinate 6,760 downwards.
TTCACAAGGAAAAAGTGAACAACCTATCATTTAAATAAGATAGGAAACAACTTTTTAAGATAAAGAAATTAGGGTGTCCTAGTTTATAGTGCCATAGCTTTATTTTATCTTTGATAGGGTTAGAATTGATACTACTAAGTCTTTGAGGTCTTTTATCTTTGAAGATGTCATCTTGAAAATAGTAAAGGCCTTCAACCATTCTAACATTGCCAATCTTCTTCTCCCAATTCAAGTCTTGAAATGCACAATAGGATTCAAAGAAGGTGACACTACAATTTGAATCTTTTGATAACTTACTAAAAGAAAAAAATAGTGCATGTAAGTATTGGTACATTAAGAACATATTTAAGGAATAAAGTATTTGGCGAAATAATGAAACCCTTTCCAACTACAGATAAGTATGATTCATTTTCTATACAAATTTTTTCATGATTCGAACAAGAAGCACAAATATGAAATAAATTTGAAAAACTAGTCATATGGTTAGATGCTCTAGAATTAATGACCTATGGAGCAGATTATGACAAAGAGTAACATATTAAGGCATTTAAAGCATTACTATTTTGTACCAAAGAAGTATTAGGAGCATGAAATAATCCAAAGTTAGATTTGAGTAATCTCAAGAAATGATCCACTTACTATGGGGTGATTTATGCCAACCAACCATTAAGAGTAGTAAATAAACCAAAGTTGGATTTAAGTGTTTTAGGATATCATCCACTTATTATGGATTGAAAGAAAATGTCTTGACTTTATTGGCAGTAGAGTTTCATTTCATTTTTCCTTCATATGTCCAACAACTTTCCCTAGTATGCTTTGGCTTGTTGTAATAATCACACCAAATATGAATTTGGTCATGAGATTTCTTTTTTATCATATTATATATATATGGCTGCCAATGCAAAGTTTTCTATTATGCTACTATCCTACAACTCTCTTTATGGTGAACCTTAGTAAAAACTTCATTAATAGATGGTAAGGGCTATCTCTCAATTATTCATCGCCTAACCTCATTAAAAGTTAACATTGAGTTCCATAATGAATTTGAAAATCCAATCATCCTCTAACTTCTTCTAATAATGGTTACAATCCTCAAAATATTTCTATTAATAAGAATTGAATAGGACCAAGTCGTACTATAGATGTTTTAAAGCATTAAATAAGTATTTTAAAGGATTGAAATACTTTATAACACTATCATCACCTTGAAAATTTTCTCCAAATTTCAGTGTTAGTTCATATATTTAGGATTGATTTCCTAAGTAAATGAATAGTTCCCCAAAGTTCTTTATTGATGATAATTGATAGCTCCTACTTCATACCTATTTGGGGCATGATTTGGTGATTATTATATTGAGTTTTAAGGGAAAATCCATGTGATTCATGTGGATATTGAGTTAAATTTTTTGAATCAAATGTTACTTATATGTTTCCTATATTTGATCATGTTCTATAGGACTTTAAAGAACAAAAAGAGATATAGAAGCAATTTAGCAAGCAAGTATATCATATTAGGGGGCTCTATATCAAATATCACAACCAACGGATTAGTGGAGAAGAATTTAAAGAGAAAACACAACGAGGGAGTAAAGTTAGAAAGCTCGTTAGCAGGCTCACACCTATGAGCTTGCCCTTGTCATTTGAACGGTAGGACTCATGGGCAAACTCACTAACCATGAGCCTAGTGAGACAAATTGTCCAAATAAGCCTGTTAGGGTTATTTTATGCATTATCTTGCCTTAAGACACCATCTAGTAGCCGTCAATAGAGATTTAGCAAGTCCTAAACCATGTTTGAAGGGTTTCAAATAGTCTTGAAGGAAAAGAAGGATCTAAATGCATTAATCTGAAGATCAAGAATAGAATTTCACATAAGAATCATCAAGGAGTCAAGGATTCAAGACAATTCTCTATGCACTTTTCTATTTCCTTCTTATTTATGGTTATTTGTGTGATTGATACAATGTGTAAGAACTAATCTTTTCATAGGATTTGAGTTTCTATGAACTTTAAGATGTAGCATTTGTTGTTATTCTTTGTTTAAATTTTGATTTCTAGATTTTGTATTAGATTTGCTTATAGATATTAATGACATTGAATATAAAATGTTATATGAACTTAAACTTCAATTTTAATGCTTTGATTGTGTATGATTACATTGAGAAATCAATTATATGCTTTAGACCATTCCATAGGTAAAGGATCTTGTATAGAGATCTAGAGATAAGCTTACATAAGATATCTAGGTTAGGTCTGAGCTTAGCCAAAAAAATAGGTTTTATAGGACAATTTAATGCATTCGATTAATAGATTAAGATAGAGAAAACTTCTCAAAATACATTCTAGAGGGATTAATTATCTGAATCCTAGCTTCATCATTCAGTGATAGTCCTTGTGAGTTGTTTTAGGCATTTACTTTTAATTATTTCATTTTTTTTCTTTATCAACTACATCAATCACTTTACCATTGGATAGATTAGCTAACTTAGATAGAAATTCATTGATAATAGTAGTCCTTATGGATTCAACACTTGGATTCACTATAGGTATACTTGTTTATTTATGTGTTGTGCCATTATTAGTGTGATTCTTTGGTATTTTTTATTAAAACTTAGGTACATCCATAAACGCATCAATAAAAAGTATAATCGAAACTAATATCATCCTCCATATACTTAAAGTAGTTTACAAACATGAATTTTTTTCTTCCTAAACTAAATTCTCTAGATCATCCAACTTTAGTTCCTTTTTATCACTAGTTAAATGCCTAATCTTTCTCCTGCCTAAAATATGTAAGACGAGTAGAACTTTTGATAACAAAGAGGTATAAGAAGAGGGAAACATATAATTATAATCATGTCCTTCAGTTGAGCCAAAGAGTAAATAATATTAAAATAAGTTCTCCAATTAAAAGAATAATATTAAGACAACAACATAAGTGGACAAGAACAGGGCATCAACATCAACATACGAAGAGAGAATGATAAATGTAGAAGAAGAGAAGGAGAAGTTCCGCAACAGATGATGAAGACAATGAATAAAAATATTGGCATTCCTTATCACAAAACTAATGCTAGTGAACCTAAAACACTTTATGTTACTTTGTGTATCTAACTATGATGGAAAAAGTAGCCAAAATATTTATTTACCTCCTTGACTAATTTTTATATTCTATTGTGACTAATATCATTCCTTATGATGTTCCATTATAGCTACAAGCCAATTACATAGTTACTTTGTCTAATAATAAGTTCCTTCGTTATATGTTTGATAAGAAGTTCTTTAATTTAGAAATTTTCTAACTTAAGCCCTAAAAAACTTATTCAAGATAAAAAGTTCATAACCAAGCAAGCAACATCATGGGAATGATAATTGATTAATAACTCATCGCAAACTATCAAATAATAAACTTAACTAAATCTTATAATTATGTGGTTTGGTAAATTAGGGTTGATCCATAGAGAGTTAGGATGCAATTGTTATCTCTAATGTTGTAAAAAGAAAAAATAAAAAAAACTCTAAACGTAATGAAATCAAATCAAATGGAAGTATGACTAAAGAAACAAAAGCAAATAAATAAGAAAGCAAAATATAAGGAAGAAAGCAACAATACTGATGAAGCAAGTACCAATTGATCATTGAAACTAAATAAATTGCATTCTATCTAAGATGTTAGCTTATAAACTTAGGTATAACCCTCATCCTTATTCCTTTAACTATAGGTAGGTCTGATACAACCGAAAACCTACCCGTAACCACTCAATAATTTATGATATGATATCTAGATTCAATGATGCATTAGCATTAGAAATTAGGAAACAAATAACTTAGGCCACAACCTTATACGTGCAAATTATGCAACTTAAAGAATCAAAACTCTACGCAAAATTGATTAAGTCTCAATTACAAATTCAATTAGCCTATTGCCACTTATGGTATTCTCTAAAGACAACTACAAATCAAAAGCTAATACCTAGTTATTGAATTAGAAATTACTAATAAGGTGATCAAATATATGAATAACCCCTAATTCTTGACATTAAACCCAAGTTTTTATTCAATCTAATCTAGAAATACAATCTCAATGAAAACCCAATTTTTATTCTCACAATCAACTTCCCTCCATCCCTTTAATACCTTCTAATCCTTAAACAATTAGTCACACATATTAAGACCTAACAAAATCAAATGTTTAATTAATGAAATCATCCTGTAATAATCAAAACAAGATGGAAAAATCCAATATTCAACTATTAATCAATAATATTCAAGTGTTTAGGCAAAAATAATCATCTAAAATAAAAACTAAGTATAGAGTGATATACAAAAACGTGATTACAACTATGGAATCCCTAAAAAAACTGTAAATAAAGCTTAAATAAACCCAAAATAATTGAAATGGATATATTAAACACAAAGAACATGAAAACCCATCTCAATGAACCAAGAATAAGATCAATGAAAAATAGATTAATCCTCTAGGGGGATGAAGTTTGCTACTCTTTATGTTTTTGCACCCATTTTGTACCTTTTATAATTAGGGTAAATTCATATTAAATCCACTATATAAATTAATATAGTAAACTGAAGGTCGAATCTTTTTTAGCATTTTGCTATCGATTAAAATATCTTATCTATATTCTCTTCTTGTTCAAAGGTATCTATTACAGGCTAAACATGTTCAGAGGTTTCAGTTATTTCACTCATCTTTTGATGTTAATTCTTCTTCGTATTCAATTTCTGTTGTAACATAAATACTTTCATCAGATGAACAATCTTCAAATGTATTGATGAGTATAAATTCCTCATTTGCTATCATTTCATCTATATAATTATCTATTTCAATCTTCTTTTTATTAAATCTTTTAGGACATTTATTAGCAAATTTACCCTTTTTTATAGTAATATCACAAACATTTTGTTATCTTTCTGTTCTTTCTTTTATTTCTCCTAAATGTTGGTTTTCTATGTTGGTATCTTGTTTTTCTTTTATAATATTGAGCTTTCCTTCTTTTAAAGCATCTCTTCTTATAATATTTCTTTTTCTTATATTTTCTTTTATCTTGGAATAATAATAAGGACTTCCACATCCTATCATTTTAGGCATCTTTAAATCGTAATCATATAAAGAATTTACTTTTCTTAATCTTTTCTTCTTTTAATAAGTATAGAATCACTACACCATTCACTAAGCTTATCTTTTAAAAAGGCTACACATTTTCCTAAAGTATCTATTCCTCCACCTGAACTATACAAAGCTTCTAGTTTAGCAAACCAAAGGCTTGGTATCTTAGCCAAAAAGCATAGCTCAATAGGCTTAGGTATTGGGAACTTAATTATAAATGTGATAATAATAATAATAATAATAATAATAATAATAATAATAATAATAATATGCACAAAAAAACAAACATATTGATGGATTTTTACACGTATCACATAATTGTAATCTATTTAGTGTTGTAGCATATTTGCTTACTATGATTGGTTATTTAAGGTAATTTCCTTGATGTTCCTTCAGTGTGACGCAACATAGTCTTAATTCGTTTCTTATCTTAAGGCATAAACTAAGGAGGAAGAGAATGAAGATTTGAACTAAAACATATAAGATAAAGAAGATTTGGTAATGTTTTTATAGGAGGAAAGCTTTTATTTATTTATAGTGAGAACATAAGAAAAAGATGTATATGAGTAATTTAAAGTGCTTTTAACAAACTAGGAGGCCTTATTTATAATACATGGCAAACTTCAAGTCCAGACTCTAGACTAATTTTTACATCTGACAAAGATAAAGTATATCTAGATTTTTTTCATTTTATGAGATTCTCTTTATCTATGATTGGTTAACTTTCTATCTAATTAAAGTCACTAAAAATCATTCCTCCTGGGTCATTTGTAGCCTTATCTTTCCACTTAATGATTGCTCTACTAGTGCATGTTGGATAGATATTTTTTGTATGCTTACGGAGCTGACATAAATGATTATGTGCATATGAACTGGAGCAGATTTGTTTGCACTCAATAATTCTTACCTTCATCTTTAAATAATTTTTCGCTACTGGTGGGGTCTACTTTACTAGAGAAATCATTACTGAAGAATAATTGCTTCATCCACTATAAGTTCTAAAGCCTTTTTTTAAGGTAGCTTATATGCCTGTCAGTAAATTCTTCATCCCAAGTCTTCTTCGGTAATGAATGTCAGCTTCAAAGTATCAAGAGAAATTCTTTCGTATCTTTGTATCCATTATAATGGATATTTGATTAACTTTCATCACAGTGATCAAATGATAAGCATCATATCTTTCTTCTTTAAAGAAATTTAGTCCTTTAACATGAATTTTAGAACCAGTGTATCTTTAGGAGTAACCATAGGATTATTTAAATAATAATCTTGAACTCAAAATTGAATCCATCATGGAACTACCAGTCAGACCAAATTACTTTGAAGAAGAAAGATATGATGCTTATCATTTTATCACTTTAATGAAAAGCTAATCAAATATCCATTATAGTGGATACAAAGATAAGTAAGAATTTCTCTTGTTACTTTAAAGTTGGCATTCATTACCAAAGAAGACTCGGGATGAAGACTTTGTTAATAGGCATGGAAGCTACCTTCAAAAGAGGCTTTGTATTAAATTAATTCTTTTTAATGAATAGACCTGATCGCAACTTTGAATATGGAATTCAAAGGGATCATATGGGAAATGATACTCTGAATCATAGAACTATAATGAAATATACAATTAACTAGCATTTAT
>JAOXYD010009738.1:0-15207 GCA_028565735.1 Pinacopodium congolense | reverse complement strand
TCCATTTGAGTTGAATTTTGGTTAAAGATTTCATATTGCTTAAATTGGCCTAAGGTGTTTAAAGTGTTTTATTTTCGTAAGAATTTTTAAACACCCAATTCACCCCCCCTTTTGGGTGCCATAGGGCTAACAAAATCTCATCTCTATCATGGCAAAACTTGGTTAAACACACACAAAGCATACAAAGTTAGTAAATAGCAACCCCATTGCATAATACTAAACATTCAAGTCATTTCATATAACTCATCATATGAATATAGTTAAGGACGTTCCAAACAACAAAAACAAACATAATTTCAATTCTTGAGCATTTTATAACAGGTCACCTAATCTTTTTACTCGAAGTTAAACACCTTGTCATGAATTACCATGTTTACTTATTTAGGATACTCCTTTTTAGCTTATTTAAGATGTCCTCTAACGTTTTGATACGAAGGTGAACATGTTGTCATGAACACTTTTGGTTACTAGGTTAGATCACACTCTCAGATGACTGCTAGCACTACTCATAAATTCATACTTTCATTAGATTGAAGATAGCATAGTGAAATTTTCCCACTTATTCATAATCCAAACACACTTGTCAAATATTTTTCTTTTCTTTTTCAATAATAACAACACATCTAATTCCCAATTCACAAGACTAGTCGTATATAATAAACTTTAACACTTAATATTATACAAATAGGGTTACTAAACATATGTAAGCACTCAAGAGAAAAAGAAAAACACAAAATTTAGGGGTTAGAAATCATTCAAGAACCAATTGTTGTTCACTAAATCAAAAGCATCATTGAACTTGAAATAACATAATTAATAATTTACTAAAAATTAAGATCAATTGAAGCTAAAACATTTAAATCATCACAATTGAACTCAAAATAACTCAAAGGAACAAAAATTTTGTGTCTTTTTCCTTACCTCTAGACTTAAATTAGACATTGCCCTTAATTCCAAAACAAATCAATAGAAATGCAAAGAGGGCTGGAACAAGAAAAATCCCTTAATGAGGTGATCCATGAAGTCCTTAATATAAAGATCACAAGTCCTACTTTTAATGCCCTATAAAACAAATGTAGAAAGGAAAGGAAAGGAAAGGAAAAATACTAAAACAAAAAGCAACTAAAAAATAACTAACAAAAATGAAAAGACATGAAAACTTAAAGGATAGGTTGGTTTGCCTCCTAATAGGTGTTTGCTTTAGGTCTTTAGCTTGACCCCTATTATGTACACTATCCATTATCAAAAGGAAGTTTGAGCATGATAGGAAACATGCTTAAAGTCATTGATGAGTTAAGAACAACTTCCCTCAGAGTGGGTTTCGAGTCAGCACGATGTCTCATAACATTGAAAAGGTGGAATTGCATTGCTTCTCCATCATAGTCCAATGTCCACCCTCTACTATGAACATCTCCCTTTGCCCAGGATGCTATCCCTACTAGATTTAGCGAAGAGTGTGGAGGCTCTTCATTCTACATATCACCTTTTAGCTTCAGCTTGCTTGGCTATAGATCTGTCAACATGTTTGCAGCCTGTATCTCTTGTTTACACTTCTTCTCTTTTTCTTTTTCTTTTGTAACCTATAAATAGCTAGGAAAAGGAAACAAAACTTGGTTAACAATACCAAATGATGGAATACTAACCTTAGGAGGTTTCTCATCCTCCATCTTTTCTCGAGCGATTGCCTCTTCTTCTTCTAGATTTTCTTGCTCTTCCTCCATCTTTTTCTGGTGCTCCACTTATTCTCCATTCTTTGATGAAAATTCACACACCTAATCCCCTAACTCTCCATTTGGTTGGCTAAGAATGCTTTTAGAAACTTGAGCTTCTATACTCGTGACAACATTTGCAAAGTGGCTCAATTGATATTCCAAGTTCTTCAAGCCTCTCCTTCTTTCACATTGAAATTGAAGAGTGCGCGCAGTCAAATTATATACGATCTCCTCTAAGGACATCCCATTAACTTGTAATGGTGATGGTGGAGGTAGACGTATGGGTTAAAGATGTGATTGATTCTAGGAGCATGTGGGTAGAGAGTCAAAGCTATACTACTGCGCATCGTGCAGAATAGGACATATGTAAATATAATAACCCGTAAATAAGCAAATATCACATACCTTAGTTTTTTTTAATCCTTCCTTACTTGTATTACTAAGGATGTGAGATTTGCCACTTGATGCTCTAACCTAGAAGTAATAAGAAAATTAAACTCATCATCAAAATAATTAGAATGAAAAAAAATTAGGATAAAAGGTATGATGATAATGAGCCATAGTCGCTATAAATTATCAAAATCTAAAAATTTGTGAAACTAAAACAAATAGAAGACAAAGTGATCAAAATAATCAAAAACGAAAAAAAAAACAAAAATAACGTAATAAATAGTTAAAATACTATGCCAAATCCATGACAATGGAACTAAAAATTTGGTTGATCTGTTGCGAACTACCAAATAATAAATTTACCTAACTAACATAAATAACTATGTGGTATGGCAAGTTAAGGTCGATCCCATAAAGAATTCGTTGTGTTTGTAAGCTATTCCTAATGTCATGGAAAAGAGAAAAAAAGAAGATAAACCCCTTGGATGTGAAGGTATTGACATAAACGGACTAAAGAAAACAAACAAGATAGCAAATGTCAAAGAAAAAATTTAGGTAGAAGATATATTTAGATTCATGAATTACAATTGATCATAGAAATCCTAAACATTGTGTTATACCTAAGATTCTAGCTAGCCTATGCACACAAATAAGCTCTTGCTTCCTAAGTTCCTTTAATTTTAGATAAGTCTTATATGATAGAACATTGTGTTGAACCAAGTATGGTTCCACCTTATTGTGGTAATGACAAAACAAATTATATTACTAATGTTTGTGCTTTTAAGTATGTTGAAAGATAGGTTGGACAAAGCTTAAGCTTGATCATTCGAAAGGTCTCGAAATTGGAAAATAAAGAATCACATGAAGACTCAAGCTTGAAGAAGTAGTGTTTAAAATAAGTTTAAGCTTTGATTAATGTAAACTTTGCTCTCTTTTTTTGGTATGTTTAAGAGGCTGATAATTCATCATTCATGTATATGTATTTTATAATATACATATAGGTGCACAATCAAGAGGTTTATATGGTTGATTTAATCTTACCCTCTTGATGATTATCTTAATTGGTTAAGATGGTATGAAGATAATAAAGGTTTAAAAGAAAATTTTAAAGTTAAGTTATAATTGAAAGAGTGCCTGTTGATTTTGATATAGGTTGACCGGATGAGTTTAATCAGTCGACCAAACTCTAAGTAAGGGATTGTAAAGGTTCTTCTTTAGCATGTGAAAAGGATTGTAATTGAATGGTATTTTCTTTTTAAAGTTTCAATAAGAACTAAATCTCAACAGTGGTGTTGGAGATTGGACTAAGAGCAAGTGGATAGCTCTGAACCAGAATAATTCCGGTATATTTTCTTGTCTCATACTACTTATTATTTTTGCACTTGTGACATTTGCTTGATTAGGTGAATTTATGCAAATTGTTTAAGCTTTAACATATACTATTGTGTTCAGTTTGTGACTGATTTTTTAAAAACTAATTCACCCCCTCTTAATACCATATCAAAATGAACAATTGGTATCAGAGCGTAGGTCTCATAGTAGATTAATTATAATGAATTAGTGAGTAAATATCATATGGCACACATGATGCATAAATTTGCTCCGTCTTCTTCTAGTCTTGAAGGTCAAAACACACATAGAGCACCTTATTTTGATGGAAACAATTACTTATATTGGAAAACTAGGATGAGACACTATTTAAATAGTAAAACTATTGATTTTTGGATTGTTGTTTTTGAAAAGACCACCTTGCCTTGAAAACTAGTAGGAAATGAGCTTGTGATTAAGGATGATAAAGAACTTAATGTCGAAGAAAAAAGATTAGCTCCATTAAACAGTAAATCCATACATATTTTTTTTTGTGCCCTTAGAATTGAAAAGTTTAACAAAATTTCAATGTGTGACAATACGTATGACATATGGCATACATTAGAAATTACACATGAAGGCACAAATCAAGTAAAAGAAACAAAAAATAACATGCTTACTCATCAATTTGAATTGTTTAAAATGACACAAGATGAAAATATTTCTTCGATGTATGCTTGCTTTAACAACATTGTTAGTGATTTAAAGGGTCTAGGTAAGACCTATTCCAACAATGAGCTTGCTAGGAAAATTTTGAGGTCTTTACTAAAGTCTTGAGAACCTAAAGTGACAGCAATACAAGAAGCGAAGGATCTCATCGTTCTATCACTTAAGGAGTTGGTTGGTTCACTACTTACACATGAGATGATGCTAAAGGAAACATAAGAAGAACATGCACCTAAAAAGAAGAACATTGCTTTTAAAGCAACAAAGAAGAATGAAGGCGAGACTGAAGAATCATCCTATGGAAGTGGTGAACAAGAATCCGTCACACTTATTATAAGAGGATTAGGGAAGCTAATGTGGGGAAAAGCTCTAATCTATAGGAAGGAAGGTAAGTACTCTAAAATAAAATTATCAAATATAACATGTTTTAAGTGTGGTAAAAAAGGGCATTTAAGGTCACATTGCTCGTCTCTTCAAGAATATGAAAAGGAAGAAATGAAGGAAATGAAGGAAAAGAAAAATTACAAGAAGAAAGCATTAAAAGCGGCATGGAGTTAGTTAAGTGAATTCGTAAAAAAAGAAATAACAAACTTGTATTTTGTAGCTCACGATGAGGTAAGTATCCCTAACCCAAATGAATACGTTGAAATTAAATACACATATGAAGAACTATTAGACTTTGTAAGAGATTTGGCCAAGAAAAAGAAGGCCTTACATGATAAAAAATTGGAATCCATGAAAGCAATAGATGAGTATAAATTAGAAAATAATAATCTTAGAAAGGGCATAGATGCGATAACCAAAGATAATAATAAATTATTGAATGAAAATATGACCTTAAAGAATGAAGTACAAACGCCTAAAGAATCACTATCGAAGTTTACACAAGGTATAGAAAAAATAGAAAACATGTTAAGTATTTAGAAAATGGGAAACGATAAATATGGCTTAGGTTATAGTAATGGAGCATCAACTAGTAAAACCATTTTTATGAAGGGAAAGAATTTAAAAGATTAATGCCTTAAGGTTATTCAAAATGCATCATCAATTAGAACCCATCCTAGGCATCAAGACCTAAAAAAAAAATTTCAACGTCAACTTAATGATACTAAAACTTCACCCACGTATGTATTGAATTCCTATCTTAAATACAATTGACAACCACAATCTCCTTTTTTGGATATTTATATAAAAATGAAATCAAATACAAATAATTCTTTGAAATCAATTCCAAGTTGAAGAAAGGATCGCATATGCCCTAGGCAAAAACCTCATCAAAAGTTCCATTATAAATCAAGGAGTACATATAGATCTTTCCCTCTTTTATTTTACACTTATTGTGAAAGAAATAGAAATGTACGTTATTTTTTCTATGATCATCTGAGAAATGTGAATGTCATTTTTTTCAGATGCGAAAGGTACAAAACTAACACTCATAAACCCAAGTTGATATGGGTACTAACTTGTTTTGTAGGTACCTTTAAAAATAAAAGAGATCACCATTATTGAATCAAGTGAAGATATGACAACAAACATGTGAAAGGTACCTAATTATAGTGAGATGCTTGTAAAGAATTTTTTAGATGAAAGATGATTGTTTATAGGACCCTCGACCTTACGATCTATCGAATACATTATTTGGTCAACCGACTATCTGTCGGTTGATCGAATATGATCAACCATCTATCGATCGACAGATATAAAAATGATGAGATATAATAGACCCCCTTCTTCTTTTCCCCTTCTTTCCTATTTCTCCTTCTCTCCTTCCTCTCTCTTCAACTGCTATAGATGGTGTGCCCCGAGCTCCTCCACTACTTCTCTTTGTGTCTTTAAGCCTTTAAAACACCATTTCTAGCCTCTAGAATGCTGTACTACTTGATTATACCATTTTTTTCCCTAAAAAAGCTCCATTGTTGCCACTTCTACATCTCTGACGTCTTCTTGTGCTCCTCCCTCTCCGAAACGCTTCAGGCGATGGTGAAGCATCCATTCCACTCCTGGTAAGTCTCTAATCTTTAACCCTCTACCCTATTGCTTCAACACAGCTATTGTCTACATCAATTTTGATTTCTTTGATTCCTAAGGTTTTTGAATTCGGATTTTTTGCTTGAATTAAGAAATTAGCCTGAATTACTTATAGTTTCTTGCAATTAGAAGCATAATTAGGATTATAGAACATCTAATTGCATATGTACATGCCTAATTTTTATTTTCCCTAATTTTTATATTTTGTTCTTAGGGTGTATATGAATTTCTTCTTAATTTTGTGATTTCCTTAAAATTGATCCTTTTATACTTCAATTAGATGCTCATCTAAGGGTTATGTGCAGTCAATTTCATGAGTTTTAAATTTAATTATATTTTTCCTAATTTTAGATTTACAATTTATGTTTTATTTCAATTTCTGGTTAATTTATTGAGTTTTTAATAAAATTAAGACTTTTAAAATTTATTTAAAATATTTATTTAACATCTTTGTTCAATCAATTTCATTAAATTACCTAAGTCATATGTTTTTCCCAAATCATTAGGAATTATGTTTAGGGTTCATACATTTATGAAAGTCAAACATTTGAAGTTATCTTTGTTTCAAATATATTTTGATAAGTTTTAGTGTTCAAAAATGAAATTTCTTTTCATAGAAAAATGTTCTTGTACAGTCGGAATTGAGGTGGTTAGAAGTTTTTTTCATATGCATATCATGCATGCATATAGGAATGTGTTTAGTCTTTAATCCTTTCAAAACCTTTAGTCATCATTATCTCTCATATGTTAAAGTGTTGACTCTAACATTTGGTATCTCTTATTCGCTTTTTCAACTCTTAGAAATATCTTAGGTGTTTTATTCTTACTCCTTGCATCAAGCTCTTATACCCTTAGAATTTCTACCATGTTTAGTGTTACAAAGGTCCACTAAGTCATCGAACTTTTACCGTAAGTCGCATTCTCCTTTGCATAGCACTTCTCACGTGAATACCGTCGAATAATGCCTTTAACCCTCGAATACCTCACGCACACACTCGTGTTTAAGTATTTCACTCACATATCGAATATCCTACAAGTGTATAAAAAGAGTAGAGAAAGCAATACCAGATTTAAAATATGGTGGAAACCACTCTTTCATTAACTCGCACAAAAAGTTAATAAAAGAACAACTATCTCCTTCTCGAAGCACTTATAAGAACTCCCTACTCGAAGCCTTTACAAGAGAACTCCCTTGAAAGCTTTCAACTCTCTCTAAGTTGTCTCTCCTCTTAAGAATGATTGAATGCCTTGACCTTTGGCTCTAATGAGCTATTTATAGGCTTTGTTACTTGGAAAGCAAGTTCAAGATAACTAGGACTCTGAATTCTAGTTTATCTCAACAACTAAGATCTTATCACCCGGACTAATAGGAAAATATCCCTTTCCTTTTAGGACTCTTCTAATTAGCTAGATTACATCAAACTCTAATAAGATAAAGATTACATGCAATCAGGAAAAGATCTCCCTTATCCGCAATGATTTCCTCGATCTTCAGAAGTTTAGTCCTACATGGTCTATAACTTTTAGATTTGACGTTATCCCTCGTGATCTTCAAGTTGATCATACCACGTCATCAAGTGCCACATCATCCACAGTCTCCACATCACTGTTGATGTGTTTTCTATGTCACCAAGGCTTATTTGCTCATAGGTCCACCAATGTAAGTTCATGGACAAGTCTGTATTCCATGATCAAGACTTTGCCTTATTCCCTCATCAACACGTCTTCCTCGTGCTGGCTTATGCTAAGCATTGGCCAAGACTCGCCAACTCTCGCATGATCCCGTAGTTTGGACTTATGAGTCTAACAGTTAGGACTCGAGGTAGTAATACTACTAGAAGTAGGAGATCCCAATCTAATCGAGATAGTGATTATCTAGAAGTAGATTATGATAAATTATGAGACTATGTTAGTAGGAAACTATCTGACAACCATGTCATTTATCCTAATCATCTAAATTTCTTCAAAGAAAATGGCCTTGTTCATCTTTTCCTTGATCATGGGTGGGAACCTCTTCTCAATTTTTCAAATGACATGTTTTCTACAACTATCCGACTCTTGTACTGCAACCTTAGAGAAGTTAAGGAGAATGATCAGTATATCCTTTTATCTAAAGCATAAATGTACTTATTTGCCTATCTAGAGATATTATCAACAACATTCTTAGTATTCATATTCGTCTTGTATTCTCCCATTATGACTGTATGTCAAAGTTTGATGCCACTCATTCTGTAGCCAGGATAATTAATACTATCTTTGAGTTAGAGAGTAAGGAAGGAATTACTGAAAAACCTAAGAATGTTAGAAACATGAGCACTATACCAAAATTCCATCATCTTTGCATCAAATATAACTTTCTTTCAACTGGTGGTCATTACAATGACTTAGGATACGATGACCTCTAGTTTTTATCTACCCTTATGTTTGGTAAGAGAATCCACTTAGGTGATTTCACCTTGTATAATATGATATATTTTATCCGAAGCAAGAAAAGGGTTCGACATATTCCTTATCCTTTGATTCTTGGTGACACCTTCCAGTATTTTTCCATTCCACCTATGAAAGATGACTTTGAGCAATATTCCTTTTTTGATCAAAATTCTTTAAAGTACATGAGATTTCAAAATTTTGATGATTGTATTATTCGTGTTCGTCATTAAGAGCAACGTTTATCCACACCTATACTTCCTAATTATGTTTAGCCATAGTGCTCTACCACTCCCATACTACTTGAGGATCTTGCTACTCCTATACTTCTAGTTAATGATGGTGATTCTGCACTTCATGGTGGAGATACTAAGCTTATCTAGAGATAGACTACACACCTTCCTTCAACTGGTGATAAGGATATCTCTACACTTATTTGTGGCATATCTGTTGACCCTCTACTCATCCCTTCAGAGTTTGAGATCACTCATCCATCACGAGCTTACCCATGTGAGGTGTCACCTTAATGAGCATTCCACCGAGCTTCATGAGCATTCTATTCTACTTCATAAGCAGAACGTTTTGCTATGCAAGATTCTCTCTCAGCTTCCTCTACGACCTCCTTTAGATCCTTGATGATTTTTTTTATTATGATGTATTGATGTATAGATGCTACTTTTGATGTCTGACACTTTCTGCTTATTTATGATATTGCCTCTTTCTTATAAAGGACCTTTGAGTATATGTTATTGTTTAAAGTCGCTCTCTTTCATTTTGCCATCTTACTTATTTTGTTATGTGTATTATATTTATACTTTGTGCTTTTACCCTTTTAGTGATTCCAAAAGGGGGAGATGATTGTGATATTATGTTTTATGAGATACTCTGTGTGTACAATTATATATCTATAAGGTGAGCATATTATGCATATGTTGAGGGGGAGTTGCTATTTCATGATATGATTATGATTATCCCTTAATTTTGAAATGTTTAGGGGGAGTTTGTGTCTTGCTTAATGTTTGTTATAGCACTTGGTTTTGTCATCACTAAAAAGGGAGAGATTATGGAATCAACGATGATTCCACATTATTTTGGTAATGACAAAACAAATTATATTACTAATGTTTGTGATTTTGAGTACGTTGCAAGATAGATTGGACAAAGCTTGATCTTGATCATTTGAAAGGTCTTAAAATTGGAAATATAAGAATTGCATGAAGATTCAAGCTTGAAGAAGTAATGTTTATAATAATTTTCTGCTTTAATTAATGTAAATTTTGCTTGTGTTTTTGTTAGGTGTGTTCAAGAGGTTTATAATCCATCATTCATGCATATATATTTTAGAATATGCATATAGGTGCACAATCAAGAGGTTTATATAGTTGATTTAATCTTACACACTTAATGATTACCTTAATCGGTTAAGATGGTGTAAAGATAATAAAGGTTTTAAAAGAAAGATTTGAAGTTAAGTTATAATGAAAAGAATGCCTTTTAGATTTGATATAGGTCAATCAGATGAGTTTAATTGGTTGAGTAAACTCTAAGTAAGAGACTATCGATTGGCCAAATGAAGGACGATCGATCAAATTAAAGACAAAGGTTTATCGGCTGACCAAGATAGGTATATCAGTCGACCAAATTTTTCTAAAATTCTGGATAAAGACATAATTCATCAAATTACACAATGGTTAAAACATTTAATTGTTTTTTGCTCGTTGGACAATGAATATTAAGATGGTTGTACAACGGAAATGTTAAATAGTATAAATAAGTTTTTTTTAACTTGAAAAAATATAGAGAAAATAGAAGGTTTTAAGTATACAAGTCTTTTATAACTATATACGAGTCTTCTTTCTTTAAGTCGTGTCTTTTATAACTATATACGAGTCTTCTTTCTTTAAGTCGTGTTTTGGTATCAGTGTTTATTTGTGAGGCTTCAATTCATTGTTGTGTGCATCATTCTTTAAGCCTCTTGATTACATTGAGTAAAGTGAGCAAAGTAATTTTCTATTGTTCTTATGACTTTTCTTTTAAGAGTGATTCTTGAGCTTATAAAAGGAAGTGATTGAAAGGTTCTCCTTTAGCATGTGAAAATGATTGTAATTGAATGGTATTTTCTTGTTGAAGTTGTAATAAGAACCAAATCTGAACAATGGTGTTGGGGACTAGACTAGGAGCAAGTGGATAGCTCTGAACCAAAATAAATTCAGTGTCTTTCTCTCATATTTTACTATTTATTATTTCTGCACTTATGATATTTGCTTGATTGGGTGAATTTGTACAAATTGTTTAACATTCTATATATATTATTGTGTTCAGTTTATGAAATACTTTTTACAGACTAGTTCACCCCCCTCTTAGTGCCATATCAAACCTAACAAACTTATCCCTAACCATGCATTAACCTAAAATAAGATCTCTACATTTAATGGCGCGACAACATTAAGAAATAGGGAATGACTAACCAAGGCCAGGAACTTATAAGCTCAGATCATGTAGCCTTAAGAATAGGAATCCTAGACTAATTAATTAAGTTAACTGGTAAAATCAATTTACCTATTGCCACTTATAGATTTCACTAATGACAGTTATGGATCAAAAGCTAAATCCTCGCAATTGAAATAGAAATTACACATAGGATGGTCAATCTTGTGAATAAATTCCTAATTCATGGCATTAAATTTAGATTCCAATTCAATGCTAGCATAAATTACAATGCACATTCAATTCAAATTCCAATTCTCATAATTATAACTTAGTTAGCCATCAAATATCTTCAACCCAAGGAAAACATAAATTAACATAATGAAAATAACCAATAAACATTCTAAATTTAAAGCAAGCAGAAGATAAAATGTAGCAAACATAAAGAAATCAAAGAGAACAAGGTTAGAAAATTAAGAGAAAGCATTATAATAACAAAAACTAAAGTTTTATAGCTAGTCCAACAAACCAAAAAAAAATGAAAAAGCACGAAAATAAATAAATAGACACTAAAACATGAATAAGTTATGCACTTATTACTACCTAATCTAAGACCTAATTATGAAATGAAATGGAATGAACATAAAAAAAACACTAAAACATAAAGGAAATAGAGAGAAAATGGGGTTGCCCTAGGTAAGGAGCTGAAAAACTATCTAATAAGGAAATAGAGAGAAAATGGGGTTGCCCTAAGTAAGAAGCTAAAAAACTGTCTAATTTCTATTCCAATCTTCTATTTATAATCTTCTATAAGGTTTTTGTGCGTTTGGGACATGAAATGTCGAGCTTGCCCTTTTTATTTGTTTCTTGGATGTTCAATGGTGCTTGAATAACCTTCAACAATGCCTTATTTTAATCACTATTAAAGGACCTATAATTTTTCCTTTAACGACAGTTTTTACACCTATAACAATGGTCTAGGCCAACCATCGTTAATGTCATAGATATGCCTTCTCTTGCTTATTTTTGTTCCAATTCTTCTTTAAACTTCTTCAACTTGTACTTGTGTTCCATGATTAAATTTGCATGTAAACTTGATATAACACAAATAAAGCATTTAAATATTAAAATAGGGATAAAATGACGTTGAAACTTATATGAAAATATCATACAATGGATCCCTATCAATTGCAAAGAGCACAGTAAGTTGGAATATTTAAGATCTTCCTTAATTTGTCAATTTTTGGTAGCTTACCCATTATAGTCGACCAAAGTAGAAGGGGGCCCTTGGATTTGCGTTAATTAAACCTCACCATTTCAGAATAATTGATGAGATTTGATTGATTCCTTATGTGATTCATTTAAGATAGGTCATTAAAGATATCTAAATAATGATTGGTCCTTTAGAGTTGAATTCTATAGGCATTCCAATTTATCTCTATATTTTTTTAGTGCATCATTCACTATTGATTCTTAAGAATCGCTCTCTAAGTGGAGTTAACCCCCATCTCATGATTAAAGGCTTAGAATAGATTTAATTATCATGTCAATTTTTTTTTCGTTTTACAAGGCTACATTTAAACACCTTTCTAATTTCCTCTATCATTTTAAGTAGATATGACATTATCTAAGATGTATGGCATCTTAGTTTCAAATTCCAGAAGCAATCATTTGAAAACTAATGTGTTTGAAACCAATTCACCCATAAAACTTCCTTGTTAGTAAGCATTCTACAAATCCTTTTAGCCATAAAAAAATTGGTTAGATTGATTGAAGTAATGCCTAAACCCCTTTCATTCCTCAGTAAACTCACTTCACATCATTTCTCCTTAACCATTGCTCTTTTATTAAAATCCACTAACCATAAAAACCTCTTCATTGCTTGCTTAAAGCTTTTAATTACATTCGTAGGAAGCATGAAATGAGCAACCCAATAAACATGTAATTTTATAATAACTTATTGGATTCATTGGACTCTTATAGCCAAAGATAAAAAGCCTATCGATCTAGCAAGCTAGTCTTTTTGTGCCTTCTCAATAAGTGGCAAAAATTCTCTTCTCATTAATCTTTTGGATAAAATAGGAATTCCAAGGTATTTCCTATATTTACTTCAATCCAACCTGGATTAAGTCTTACACTTGCTAAAATATAGACGAGGCTCTTCTCAACATTAATAGCCAAACTATATAACTTTTTAAAAAATTTGACAATGTTCATTAAAGTTAGTATAGGGTGAAAATCAGTCTTAGTGAAAAGTATCAAGTCATCAGCAAATAAAAGGCTAAATTTTTTTAGCTTTTTGCATTTATAATGGCACTTGAAGTTGTCATTAGACTTAAATCATATGTTTAACATGCCTATTTAATACTTGCATCATTATGGTAGAGAATTATGGAGACATATGATCTCGTTGCCTCAAACCTCTTTCACTTTTGATGATGTTAGAAGGTTGGCCATTCATTGAAAAGCTATAAGAGATAATAATCAAGCATTATTCAATCCAAGTTATAAAACTTTAAGGAAAATTGAATGTACTTAAGGAAGCCAGCAAGAGTTTCTATTCCACCATGTCATAAGCTTTTTGAAAATCAATTTTGATAACACAATTCCTATTAGAATTCTTAAGCAAGTAAAATGTTATCACTAACATTCCTTCCTTTAGTAAACGTACCTCGATTTAATTCTCTAAGCTTAGGTAGGATTCCCTTTAATATTGTTAGGGGTGAATATAGTGTTTTTGTATGTTAATTGATGTGTATTTACCCCTATTTTAGTGCTGAAATGTTTAATTTATGTTTAAAAATGTTTAATTTGTATATTTATGCGAATAATTAAAGGAAAAGTGTGAAAAGGAAGCAAATTCATCTAAATCTGGACCATTAACCACCGTTAATGGATCCACAGACCACCATTAAAGGAGTCAAAAATAGACTATCAACGACAGTTTGTTCATCCTTCAATGGCAACATTGTTCATCGTTGCACCCAACGTTGATAGTCGACAGATGTGTTTTCTAACTTAAATCTTCAAAAATTGCAATTACAATTTGCTCCAATCTTCAACTACTCCTTCTTGTAAATGTAGAGGATGTCTAGAGGCTTGAAACCAAGTAGCTTAGGATCATAAACTCATTTTTCTTTCTTAATTTCAAATCTAAGTTAGCGTTATGTTAGTTTTTAGTTTCAATCTTTTTTAAATCATGTTTTTAGGTTATTTATGAGTTCCAAAAGCTGTAATCATGTGGATTAGAGCTAATTAATCATCTCAAATCCATATTTGGTGATTTCTAGCTTTAATCTTATGTATTATCATTTTATTTATGAACTAATCAAAGTTTATGTTGCTTAAGTTATTTATTTTATTCTCTTTGATTAATTTCTATGCCGAATGTTTAATTTTAGTGTAGATAGTTTGTTAAATGAGTTTATTGATGGTTAATTATGTTAATTAATAGTTAATGCATGATTAGTGAATTAATCTTTGTTTATTAAAAGCATAATGCTTGTCCTGAATTGATCACTGGTTACGGTTGACCACATACAAAATTAGCTTAAATTAATCTATCTTTTAATGCATAATTTAACAAGTAATTCAAGATCAACAATCGGCAAGTGTATCGATTGAATCAAGTAATAAATTGGAGTATATTTAAGATTCCGAGTATCGATCCCACGAGGAAGTTTATAGGATGTAAGTATTAGGTCAATTGGATTACAATTATCTAGAGAACACTCAGCTTTATGTTTGAAGAAAATAAATAACTAAAATCCAATCTAAAAATCCTAGAAAAATTCTAATCAATTGTAAAAAAGCTACAGATTTCTTTTCCTAAATTATTCAGTTGCTTTGGTGGTAGATGATTTAATTAATAGATCAATAATGCTTAATCTAGGTCTTCTCTAAATTAAGGCAACGTTATAGTTAAGACACTGACTTATCTCTGTTGGTCCTATCGCGAGTGGTTATGCCTCAGACTTAGGTAATAGGCTTAAAGCTTAGGAAATCTACTCCTAAATTATCCTAATTTAAGACTAGTACCCTCATGATCAACTAATCTTTGGTTAGTTCATTGATTTAAACTATGTTGTTTATTAATTTTTCTAATAACCTAAGTAGAGACTGTCGGATCCTAGATTATCTGAAGGCAATATCCTAAGTGATCAATTCAGGACAAGCATTAAGCATTCAA
>JAOXYD010009708.1:0-15208 GCA_028565735.1 Pinacopodium congolense | reverse complement strand
GTCATTTTTATGTTTATGTTTAATAGGACTTTGTAAAGCCATTGGAAGAAGCTTTTAAGCTTAAAGAGATATGGAAACCACTTAGGAAGTAAGCTCATCATGTTGGGAAGCTCTATATCAAGCTTGATGGCAATTAGATGAAAGACAAAAGAGATATCATAAGAAAATTAAGAAAGGCAGAAAGCTAGAGCATCACGAGTAACATCACGTTGGCTATGATTTCTATCCAGTGGAAATCATGGCCATGATCATGGTTGTGATGCTGGCCTTAATTAGGACGCCCTCCTCTTATGTAAATAACTTAATTTTAGGTTTTTAGGTGATTTACTTGCAACAAAACATATCCATTCAACTGTCAAGAGGTAGAGAACAAGTCCTAGGTCATTCTTGAAGGGTTTCATGCACTTTTGAAGGAAGAGGAAGCATCTACAGACATAACCTCGAGGGGCAAGGAAGGATTTCATACATCAAATATCAAGATTTTAAAGAGTCAAGACAATTATCATGAGCTTTCTTATTCCTTTCTTCTTTATGATTGTTTGTGTGAATAAAACAATATGTAAAAGCTAAAATCTTTATAGGATTTTAGTTTTTATAAACTCTAGGATGTGGTACTCTTTTTATTCTTATTTTAACTCTTAAGTTTCGAATTTTTTAATTAGATTTGTTCATGGATATCAATGACTTTAGATTCAATTGTTATGCGAATGTAAATGTTGACTTTGAAGTTTTGATTTATGTATAATTAGGATTGAGAAATTTCTTGTATGTATATTAGATCATTCTATGAATGAAACATCTTACATGGGAACCTAGAAATAGGTTTACATAAGATGTCCAAGTTAGATGTGAACTTAGCTAAAACAAAAGATTCCATTGAATGGATTAATGTATTCAGTCAATAAACTAGGATATAGATAACTTTTGACTAATTTATTGAATTAAATAGAGTTGCATAACATGAGAGATATTGTAATTTATATTAGGGAATCTATAGTGTAACAAATACATAATTCAAGTTAAAAAGAGGTAAAAAAATGAATATGAATACACCCTAAAGGGATTAATTATCCAAATCATACCTTCATCATTAGGTGCTACTTCTTATAAGTTTGTTTAGGCATTTTACTTTTAATTTTTTTGTTTCTTTCATTTAACTTATTACCTTAGAGTAACTAGCTAATCTAGGTAGTAATTCATTAGTAATAACAATCCTTTTCGACACTTAGACTTACATTAACTATATTGCATTCAATAGGTACACTTTCCTTTTTGTGTATTGTGATATTATTTAGTGTGCTAATGGTCATTATTTCTTTCAAAACTTAGATAGATAATCACATCAATGAGGTTTTAATTTGTAACTTATTTTGAAGTATAGTGAAATATCTAACATCATTGTTAAAGAGTGGACATAGGCAATTGTGTTCATTGTCGAACCATTATAAAAATCCTTATGTATCCTCCTTAACTTACTTCTTTACTTGTTTTTTTTATATTATTGATTTATATTTAATTTATGAAAATTTGACATAAGCATTTGTATAACATATAGGTTGGATTGTAGTTAGAGATTACATATAGTTTAAAATTGATTCAGATGGTTTAGGTATTAGTTTAGAAAAATTTTTAAACGCGCAATTCACACCTCCTCCATCCTCTTAGGTGCCTTTAGGACTTATTAGAATTAAGTTCACTTATTAACATTTGATTTTTAATGAAATTAGTGAGAAAATGATCTAAGAGGGCATATTTTATAGCATCAACTAGTCAAAAGGAGCAAAAAATTAGTTGAGCACTGCAGGAATGACTATTTCTATTAGAAAATAAGAATGGCATTCTTTATTATGGTTGAAAATATAGAATTATGGGATATAGTTAGTAATGGGCAATACATTTCTACAAAGGCAATAAATGATTAGAAGGTGCCTAAGGTTAAAGATGAGTGGACTAGTTAGGATAATAGGTTGATTTCCTTGAACAATAGAACTGTCCATATTTTATGTTGTACACTTAGTATAAAGGAATTCAATAGGTATTAATGTTTGTGACAGTACATGAGATTTGACACACACTTAGGGTTATATATGAGGAAATCAATAAAGTGACTTATTATTTAGTATGTTATTGGTTTATATTTAATTTATGGAAATTTGACATAAGCATTTGTATAACATATAGGTTCAATTATAGTTAGAGAATACATATAGTTTAAAATCAATTTAGGTGGTTTAGGTGTTAGTTTAGAAAATTTTTTAATAAAATAAATTTAGGTGGTTTAGGTATTAGTTTAGAAAAAATTTTAAATACTCAATGCATCCCTCCCCTGTCCTCTTCGTGCCTTTAGGACTTACACTTGTATTAGAGCTAGGCTTACTTATGAACATTTGATTTTTAATGAAATTAGTGAGAAAACAATCTAAGATGGCACATTTGATAACATTAACTATTCAAAAGGAGCAAACAATTAGTAGAGCACCGTGGGAGTGACTATCTTTTTTAGAAAATAAGAATGACATTCTTTCTTATGGCTAAAAACATAGAATTATAGGATATAGTTAATAGTAAGCTATACATTCTACAAAGGGAGTAAATAATCAGAAGGTGCCTAATGTTGAAGAAGAGTGGACTAGTTAGGATAAGAGGATAATTTCCTTGAATAATAGGACTATCCATATTTTATTTTATACACTTGGTATAAATGAATTCAATAAGGTATCAATGTGTGAGACGATATATGAAATTTGACACAAACTTAGGGTTACACATGAGGAAATCAATCAAGTGAAAGAGAGTAAGGTATCAATGCTCACACACCAATATGAATTATTTCACATACATGATGATGAAAGCATATCAAATATGTAGATTAGGTTTATTGATGCTATTAATGCATTAAATAGCCTAAACAAGTCATATTTTATTATTTTACTTGTGAAAAAAATCTTAAGTTTACCAAAGACATGGGAAGTAAAGGTTAATGTGATTTAAGAAGTCAATGATCTCAACACCTTGCCTTTGGAAGAGTTAATTAGGTCACTCCTCACTTATGAGATGTGGTTTAAAGAAGCTCAAAAGGAGGAGATGGTGTCTAAAATAATAATTTAGCATTTAAGGCCATAAGAGAGATATCAAGTGGTGAGGAGACATCTTTAAGTGAAAGTGAAGATGATGATATTACTCTCCTCATAAGAAAGTTTAAGAAGTTCTTAAAAAAGAAAGGTTATGCAAGCTGATAAGAGTAAGGTAAAAATGAGATTAAAATAAAAACTTCTAATATTATGTGTGTTAAATATAGGAAGTAAGGACAGATAAGAAGTTAATGCCTACTTATCAAGGTGAAATAAAAGGATAAAAGGAGTAGTAAGAAAGAAAAGAAGGAGAAAAAAGAGAGGAAGAAGAAGAAAGCATTGAAGGCTATAGGATGGGATAGCTTATGTGATTTCAAAAGTGGAGAATTAGATTAAGAAGTTGTCAACATTTGTTTTATGGTATTGAAAGATGATGTACCCTCAAGCTCTCACTCTTTTGATGATGATGTTATAGATATTGAATTAACATATGATGAATTGATACAATATTTAGAAGTCGTGACCTTGAAAAGGAAGAATATATCTTTCAAATATAAAGATTCTTTAAAATTATTGGAAAATTTAGATTAGAAAATGATAGGTTAAAAAGAGAAGTGCATGAATTAGAATCTAAGAGTGTGATTATGATCATTATGATAGAAAGAAATTGACACTTTAAAATGAATCCTTAAAAGAAGAGGTAGATACTCTCAAGGAATCATTAAAAAAGTTCACAAAGGGTCAGAAAAAGTTAGAAAGCATGCTTAAAGCCCAAAAGGCTTCAAATAATATGCATGGATTAGGGTTCACTCAAAGGAATGGGACTACTAATGCTAAAACAACCTTTGCGAAGGGCAAAAATTTAGAAGCAAAGCATGTTCCTAAGCAAAATTTAATAATGGTGCATTAACATCTTGATCACAACTTAGGAAAAACCATCATGTTTTTATATATGTATCTAAGCCTAAATCTAGAAAATTTAGGCATATAAACAAAACTAGACATAACTTTCATGTAAATACACAATCATCATACAATGCATATAGACCATATATTAGACAATTTAGGCTAACCTCCTCACATGCTTCTCATGTACATTTGAAAATTTTTAGAAACATATATTATTAATATTCTAGGCTTGAATTCCATCAAGGAAGAATATTTAGAGATATAAGACCTAGAAATGCATTTAGTAACATGAGGTCACATTTCCATTTTTATGATGTTCTTATGAATTTCCATTATTGTGGACATTATGGTCTTGTAAAAAAGTTTTGTTTTAATAAGCAAAGATGATTTCATAGTTTACCAAAAGGTATAGGTAGTACAAAGGTTTCTAATCCCTAAGAACTCAAGTTAATATGGGCACCTAAAATGAAATAAATTTCTTTATTTTGTAGGATTTCAAAAGGAGCAAGTGATATATAGATAGTGGGTGTTCTAAACATATGAAGGGGGATGCATCATAATTTATATCTTTAAAGAGCAAGGATGATGGCTATGTTACATTTGTAGACAATGCTAAGGTAAGATTACTGGCATTGGTAAAGTAGATAAGAATAATGCTACAATTAATAGTGTGCTTTTAGTTAATGGCTTAAAGTATAATTTATTAAGTGTAAGTCAATTATGTTATTTAAACCACTCTAATTCATTTTTTAACAATTCCAATTCAATCTAAATAAGTTTCAAATCACTTCCTAAGTGAAATTGAATACCAATGCATGAAAATTGAGATAAAATAAATAAATTATCTTAGATTATGACCTATTTTAAAACTTTGGAACGTTTGATCTTAAGCCAATTCAAAACCAATCCAAAACGTTTCAAACTTGTTTCCTTTACTTCAAATCATTGCACACAAGTGTTAAAACACATTTCAAGGTTGTTTTAATAGCCACATTGATTTAAATACCATAAACACAAAATTTAACTTCTTTAGTAAAAATTAAAGACTTAGTTACTATTCCATTGATTTCAAAATTCAATAACTTTCATAAATCTTTCACAAACCAAATCCACATGCAAACTTGACGCAAACATATTCAAATATGCATGAACAATATTTTAAAACATTTTGATTCATCAAGAGACATACTTTAGCATAATTCATCACATAACCTCTTGATTGTTCAATTTCATACTATATGCCATTCTAAATCAATTCCTAACATTTTAATTACATAATAAAATTTAATTAAACTTTAAAGCTTGAATTAAAATTCTAAACGTAAATTCTCATTCAAGTATCACATGCAAAAGTGGGTCATTCTTAAGCATTAATTAAGATCAAGAAAACATACAACAAAGACACACCTAAAGACTTATTCAATCTTAATCTTCATGTCTTCAACTTCCTATTCCTGATCTTTATATTGATTTCCTCATCAGTGCTTGATCCAAATCCATTTTCTTCATAAATCTTCTTTTATCTTAGGTTTCAAAACATGTAATTACATAATTTACATCAACCTATCATTCTAGCACATTAAAATTAACTCATTAGTAATAAGAATTTTTTTTTCATTATCAAAACATATGATTGGAACCTCCCTTCGTTTAATAAGATTACTATTATTTAGCTCCCATAAATGGTGAACTTATGTTGAATAACTTAAAAGAATTTTTTAAACTCCTAAGTCACCTCCCCTCTTAGGTGCCATAAGGACTAACATGATTGATCTAAAGGATCCTATTTATCTTGAAAAAGATTTGTATAAGGTTTCTCTTCACTTTCCAAAAAGAAAATTGTGTTTATAACAGGTTCCTCTTTACCCAATGAAGATTGGTAACTTATTTTAAAGTATCATAAACTATCCATCATCATTATTGAAGAGTGGAGATAGGTAATTATACTCATTGGTGAAACATTATAAAAGTTCTTGTTTATCCTCCTTACCTTACCTCTTTAATTATCATTTATAATGTTTTTTTTTATATTTACTTTGTAGACATTTGACATAAACATTTACACAACATATAGGCTAACTTGTGGTTTAAAAATTGGTTTAAGAAGTTTATTCATTAGATATCACTACATATGGTTACTAGGTTGCATAATAATTACCTTTTATTGCTAAATCAAACCTGACAATAAGACTATGTTTTGTTGGTTTTCTAATAAGACTAATTGATTTAAATTAATTCACAAATTAAGTCCTTGAAACATACATTTCCTTCCTTTTTCAATTTCAAACTAACAATGATGGTAAGTGCACTAATCATAAGTAATATATGGAAATATTTTAGATCCAAGTTATCATTCCACAAAGATTCACCAAATTGCAACTACTAAGTTAAATTAGATCAAAATTATCTAGAGATTTCGAATCGAAAGAAATTGACTAACTAAATTTACCAAATGCAATTAAAATGTCAAGTTATGTAAAATAACTTAGTTACAATAAAAATGATTTCCTAATTGATAAATTAGTTATGGAATTGGTTTTTTAATGATCTAAATGGATTAATTATGGATTGAAGATTTGTTCTAAGGTCACTTCCCTAAATCAAAGCCATGATATAGTTAAGACAAAGCTTTTTTCTCTAATTGCTTAAGTTGAAGTTTGGTCATTCATCAATATTTAAGCATTACACATAAAGTCTTGGAAGCTTAACCTAAAACTTTCAATTTTCATATTATAACCCTTAAGATAAACCAAGGTTTAGTCATTCAATGATTTAAATCAATTGCTTAATGATTTGGCCAACAAAATAGGTAAATTTCTCTAATCTTAAGTTGTTTCGTAACTTTATTCTAAGTGTTTAGTTTAGAATAAGCCTTAATCTCTTAATTTAAGCAAAGAACAACTTTCAACCATGCATATAAACAAGTTCACTACATATTTAAATCATTTCAAAACCATTCCATAGCCAAAAATCAAATCAACCACTCATTTGAGAAAAGAAATAGATCATACTCATTATATTCTTAAACAAATCATAACTAAAGGTGAATTTTTAATATGAAAACAGGTTAGAATGCACCAATAACATGCCACAAACACGTTTACAAGCTTGAATCATGTGTTTGAGCTTCCACAATCCTTAACTAGCAACTTAACTAGCAACTTAAATCTGCAAAACAAGATAAAAAAGATGAAGAACAAAAGAAAATAGCCCTATAACTAGTACAATCTAATTTCTCCCCTTGATTTTATGTTCCAAGTGTTTCTTCTTATTGTTTTTTGGTTCAAATAGTCAACATATATGTTAGAAGTAAGTGGGAGCAAGTTACAAAAGTTTCAACCAATCAGGTAGAAGATTTAGCTAGTTTTGTCTAGACTATTACTTAAATGGTGCTTGAAAAAGAGTACAACAACATCGTTTAACCTCTTGGATTTGAGTCCTAGAGCAAAGTAAAACATGAGTCTTCAGGAGTTAAAAGTGAGGTCAGCTAAGTATCGCCATTTTACTCCTAATTTAGCTTCATTCTTCACATTTTGATTTATTTTCACTTTAATTGGGTTGCTATCTAAAAATTAAATAATCCAAACCATAAATTAAACAATCTAACATTAAGATAGGAGTGAATTAAAATCAAAATATCATGAAAAACTTTAGGAAATGAACTCCTATCACTATGCTACTTTATGTTGAAGGAATGTCAAGGGTAGTTAGGTCTCTTAGATAAAGCTTTCCTATTTTGTTAACTCTTCTTATAGGGATTTCTTTCAACATCATGCCTCTAAAATAGTATGGAGCAAGACAATATAGGTTAGACAGGCTTCTCTTGGCTTATCTTGGCTTATCTTTCATCCTTTAGCTCTCATTAAAAGGTAAACTTAGCATTGCTAATCGCCTAAATAGATTTATCTAACACTGCCTATATTCCCTATAGAGAGGTTCTATAAACTATTTCAATATGTTTTTTAGCTACTAAGTCTCCTTGTATATTTAGGGGCATGTTAAGGAACTGTGGAATTCCTTGCCTATTTCCCTTTGCTTGCACGATATTATCTATTGGATAGAGCAATAAAAACACTAGTAAAAAGTGTGATCTATTAACAATCAAGATTATTCTAGGCAATTCATTCATACTTTATGGTGTGAGAGAAATCTTAGAATTTTCTAAAATTGGAAGACAAGGGAAGATAGGCTTTAGTAGGACCTATTTGACAAGACTAGAATGCAAATACTAGCTCATCAAATTCACCTTGAGTGCAACCCTACTGTGAGACCAAAATGAAGATGCGTGATCAGAAAGTTTTTTTTCCAAATCAAGGAAGACTCACTAACTCTTCTCTTATAGTATAGTTGCAGGGAAATTTGACATAAAGGCGTCGTGGAAACTGGTTTAGGGCCTTGTTGTTCACAATGGGTCAACTCCTTTGTCTAATTCTTAAGCTTGCTTTTATTTTCGTTGAATCCTTAATGTAGTTCTTATGGAGTGAATTTTTTTATTTTAATCTAATTCTTTATTTTAAAAAATAAAATATAAATGTTTTTACATAATTTTTAAAACAGAAATTAAATGAAATTGATAATGTAATTTTAGTATTGCTGTTAGTTGTAATTTTTGTATCTTTGTATTAATTTTTATGTGTTTTTTAATTTTTATACTATTTTTTTATTTTTATACTGTAATAATGTGATATTTTTTATTTTTATACCGTTTTTTATTTTTATATTAAAAAATAAAAACTAAAAGTAAAGAATAAAAAGCCATACCGTGAGCAAGTGTCGTTTTTACCTTGTTTTTACCTTTCATTTATTGGCTGACGGCTTATTTTGAACGAGCAACGTTCTCTTCCTATGAGTTCCACCTTCCCTCCATATATGTGAGGGTGGGGTTTTAAGGCCTCGGGAGCGGAAGCCGCTGTGGAGCCTTCAACACTTGTTAGCATTGCAGTCCACCTTACCTGCGTCTTTCACGGATTCATGTAAGAAAGAGAAACACAAACACAGAAAGCCTCCGTACAAATGGTTGTTAGACAAACGCAGAAACAGTAATTAGTTTCTCTGACTATTTATAGCTTTAGATTTTCTTTCCTTCTCCTCGTTTTCTCTTCATTTGTTCTCCTTTCATACTAAAGACACTGTTCTCTCCCTCTCTCTTTCACCCTCTCTCATGGTCATTTTATCTCTTTGTTTGTTTGCTCTCCGGGTTCTGTTCTCTTCTTGACGCTAGGTGCTTGTCATTCATGGAGACTAGTAAAGCTTCTACTCCATGGTATGCTTATATTCTCCATCATGCATATCTCTTAGTTTCTTTCTTCAACACATAAACTTCGCTTTTCATTTCCCTTTTTTCCCTTTCTATGTAGCTTTCGATGCATGTTCATTCATCTCTTTTATTGCATCTTTTTCCTTTTGTTTTTCATTTACATAGACATTTGGTTATATTTAAGTTGTTCGTATAAATGGTGATTGTTAGTTGCCCGCAGTTTTTCCCTCATCACTAATTAATTTTTTATTTAATTTGGGAGCACAATTTTGGAAGGATATCACCAAAACGATTGATAAAAATTCTAGCTTTTCGTTCTCCAAGATATTTTTCTATCTTTTTCAGGCATTTTCTTGTGGAATGTCTTCGTTTTCTTTTCTTTTTTATGCCCTCCCAATAATGTCCAGCCCATTTGCCAGCAAAGCTCAGATTTTGTACATCATTGAATAGTGTAGAAAACAAATGCATACAATCTGAGAGCCATAATATTAGAATCATATTGACTGTACTCCAGTCAATGCTTTCGTAAAAATATTTTTGAGTTGTTCTTCAATTTTAAAATATCCTATAGATATTAAGTTTTGTTAGACTTTTTCTCAAGTAAAGTGACAGTCTATCTTAATATACTTGATATGTTCATGAAATGCATGATTAGAAGTAATATACAAGGCAATTTGATTATCACATCATAACTTTGCTGGGATTGAAACTTTAAGGCCAATTTCTATTAAGAGTTAATATATCTAAATTATTTTATATGTTAACTATGTCATAGCTCGATATTCAAATTTTATGCTAGATTTGGATACAACATGTTTTTTCTTACTTTTCATGATATTAAATTTCATTCAACAAATGCACAGTAGATTGTAGTGAATCTTGTATCAATCTTAAAACCAACCTAATCAGCATTTGAAAAGCATTCAATATGAATGTGTCCATGATTTTTATATAATATTCCTCAGCCAGGAGCTCCCTTTTAAGTAACACAAAATTTACTCTAAGGCAGTCCAATGATGAATGGTTGGAGAAGACATAAATTGACTTACAACAATATTTGGATGGAGTTACTATAAGATAGTTTAATTTTCGAACCAATCTCCTACATTTAGCAGGGTCTTCAAATAATTCTCCACCATGCATGAATTGAAAATTTGGAATAATTGGAGTATTGCATGGTTTAGGCCCCAATTTTCTAATATTAGATAATATATCAAGTACATATTTCCTTTGTGATATAAAAATACCTTTCCTACTCCTTATTAATTCTACCCTTAGAAAATATTTCAAATATCCTAAATCTTTGATCTGAAACTGACTGTAAAGGAAGGATTTCAAAGATGATATATCTTTAAAATCGCTTCCAGTATCATCCACATATATAATAAGGAGAATGATGTCAGATGTTGACTATTTATAGAATACTAAATGATCAAATTTACTCCTAGTCATGCCAAATCTTTCCACTACTTGATTGAATTTTCCAAGTCATGCATGAGGGCTTTGTTTTAACCTATATAGAGACTTGTGAAGATGGCATACTTTCCCACACTCCCCTTAGGCAAAAAATCTAGGTGGTTGCTCTATATAAACTTCTTCATGAAGATTGTCATGTAAGAAGGCATTCTTAATATCCAGTTTAGGTAAGCTCCAATCATAAGTAGCTACCATGGAGATGAATAAATGAATAGAAGTCATTTAGCAACAAGAGAGGAAGTATTAAAGCAATTTGCACCATAGTCTGAGCATATCCTTTTGCAACATATTATGTTTTGAGTCAAGCAATAGATCCATCAGGATTAACTTTTACTACAAATATCCACTTACAACCAATAGCCTTCTTTCCTGTAGGTAAGTCTACTAAATTCCATATATTATTAACATCTAAAGCACTCATCTCTTCAATTATAGCCTCACACCATCTTGGATGGGATAATGCCTCTTGGATTGTTTTTATAATAGTAACAAAATCAAGGGTGGAAATAAAGAAGTAAGAGGAAGATGGTAGTTGATTAAAAGAAACATGAGATGAAATAGTATAAATGCATTGATGTTTATTTTCACGAAGGGCAATTGGGAGATTGGAATCATTAACCGTGGGATTTGATGTCAAAAAAGACATAAGTGCTGAACTTTGATTAGAGCGATCTTATCCTCTAGAATAAACCAAGAAAATAGGTGGTGGTTAATATGCAGTAGTATGATAAGTGACTTGATACGCAAATAAGACATCAGGTACCTAATTAAAGATTGAGGAAATAGGAAAGAAAGGACTATGTTCTAAACATATATCATCAATTGACATAAGATATTTTCTAAGAGTAGGATAATAACATTGATACCTTTTTTATAGTCATGAATAACCCAAGAAAACACATTTTAAATATGTGGGATCTATTTTATTGACTTAGGGATGAATATCCCGAAAAAAACAAGTGATACCAAATATTTGTAGGGAAAGAGGAAACAATGGGTTAGTAGGAAACAAGATATGATAAGAAATCTCATCATGTAGAATAGATGATGGTAAGCGATTGATCAAGAAGCAAGCCGTGGAAATAACGACCCAAAATATTTTGGAACATGCATGTGGAAAAGGAGTGCTCTAACTGTTTTAAGAAGATGATGATTTTAGTAACACCATTTTGAGATGATGAGTCAACATATGATGATTGATATCGTGATTCAAAAGGTTTTCAATGTTTTGCCAATATGAAGAAATACTCCTTAGCATTATCACTCCTTAAAGTTTTGATAGATACATTAAATTGTGTTTTGATTTCAAAACAAAAGGCAGTAAAATGGGAAATACTTCTAAATGATTTTTTATTAAATAAAGCCAAGTTATATGGGAGAAATCATCAACAAAAGTAACAAAAAATTGAAACTTTATTTTAGATACGATAGGAAATGAACCCCAAACATCCGAATGTATTAACGTAAAGGGAATTTTAGCTTAGTAAAGAACTCAAGGAATTGAAGACATACAATGGTGCTTAATAAACTAACAAGGACTTAAAAGAAGAGACATTATGAAATTGAGGACATAATTTCTTTAGCAAAGGTAAAGAGGGATGTCCTAACTAACAATGAGTTTCAAAAGGCTTGAAGACTCCTCAACAAGCAATTGGTTGTGGTATTTGAGTATCTAAAATATAGAGACCATCCAATTTAATTTCTTTACCAATAATCTTCTTCATTATAAAATCCTAAAAAAGATAGTAATTAAGGAAAAATGAGGTACAACAATTTAAGGCTCGAGTGAATTTACTCATAGAAATTAAATTAAAAGAAAAAGTTAGTAAATTAAGATAGAGGAAAAGGAAATGAATGGAGGAGGACTAATAGTTCCAAAACCAATGATAGATGAAGTAGGCCCATCAGTTAAAATAACGTAAGATGGTGAAAAGGTTTTCTAAAATGTAGAAAAATTGCTAAGATTACCTGTCATGTGGTTTGAGGCACTAAAATCAATGACCCATTGGGAGATAGAGGGAAAAAAAAAGCACGTAGATGTGTCACTTGAGTTGGCAATTGTTGTAATCAAGTGGGATGAACCTTTTAATGCTTCTAGGTACTGAGTGAATTTAGCAAATTCATCAGTAGAAGATTGTTTGGTATGATTGGGACAAGATTGTTTGGTATGATTGGATTCATGATAATAGTGGTAGATAATTTCTTTTTAATCTTTATTCCTTTAGTCTCAGTGTCTTGTTCTTCCTTTTCTATTAGTATTCTTATAAGAAGAGTTCTAGTCTTGAAATCACGATTACAACTGACTGGGGCACTATAGTATTGAGGGTTGGATGTTATAGTAACATCTGTCTAAAGTAACAGAGTAAAAATTTCATGTAGAGAAGAAATTTCCTTACTAGAAAGAATCTAAGACTAACAATTTCAAACTGAGAATTAAGACCTACTAAAAAGTTCATGACTACCATTTGATCCCGTTGAGCTTATTGAACCTTGATATTAGGACTAAAAGGTAACAAGACATTCAATTATTCATGTCTTTTTGAAATTCATAAAATAAGCCTAAAGAGATTAATCTTGTTGTTCATTACGGTAAAAATTCTTACATACTTTATAAATATGAGAAACATTGCCTTTATTAGAATATGGGAAGTCTAAATACTCTATTAATTCTTTAGCATACTCAATAGTGATCAATTAAAATTACAACGTCATTATCAATAGAATTTTAGAATTGTAAGAATAATCAGGCATCATCTCGAAGCCATTCTTTATGAGTATGGTTCGGTCGAGGATTGTCACTGAGGTGATAATCTTTAGATATATTGCGTAGATATATCCGAACTATCTTACACCAATCCAAATAATTAAACTAAATAATTTATATTATGCAATTTTAGATATCATAAGAATAACATTAGTGACAATCAATCACTTTTATTTGTCGGCCATTTTAAAAGAAATAGAACCAATAAATCTATGAAATAAAGTTATAGGTCAATAAAGTTGAGAAACCTAATCCCAAACTTAGGAAGTCAAAGGATCGCATGGAGAGACTCAATCTAATGAAATTAACTTAATCCCAATCTGTCGAAATTGGCTTTAAGAGGGCAAAGTTGGCAGAAGCTAATGGAAGGGAAAAATATGGCTAGAAAAGAAATAGACTGGTAACAAATTAGAGCAAGTCAATAATGGAGTAGATCAAGAGCAAAAGACGTGGGTGTAACATCATTTAATATGGGAAACAAAAGAGATAGTATGGTTTGGAGAGTGAGCAAAGTGAGGTTTGGTGACAAAGAATTTGATCGAAAGGCAACATGTAGGCCACGCACTTCTACGTGGTGATAAATAGATGAGAAGCAAAGATGTTCAAATGGCATGTGAAGGACATATAGGAGAAATTTGGTGATTGGACTTCGATGAGTGATAGATTGGTAGGTAGGCTTCCACTAGGGCTAACAATGAAAATAAAAAAAGATTCAAGAACTAAGTGATTCAATAGTGCCTTCAATCTAGTCAATAGGACAGGTATTGAACGGCCAAAAATTGATTTCTGCCCACAGGTGTCAAATATAAAGGATTTTGAGTGATTGAACATGTATATTTTATTAAAGAAAGGTTTGTTTTCATATATACACTAGAAACCCTACCTAAATAAGGAATATATGAATGTCAACTCCTTTAATTTAGATTTTGACTATCTAAGTAGGAAAGTATATAAAATACATTAATTACATTAACAAGCAATGTAACTAAATCATCTAGTTGGAAATTGATTGACAACTAAATCTTCTGACTAAATCAGCCAGTTGAAAATTGTTTGACAATTGGATCTTTCGACATCCCCCCTCAAGTTGATGCTGGTAAGTCTACAAGCATCAATTTGCTAACAAAAAAATTATGGTGCTAATGTGTCATAGATTTGGTGAAGATATTGGCAAGTTGTAGGTTGGTACAAATGAAGGTAATAACTTGATGATCATAGGCTGCTCGGATGAAATAACAGCCAACTTCTATATGTTTGGTATGCTCATGATAGATGGGATTGGTAGCAATTTGATCAGAACTAGTGTTATTAGCATGCAATGGAGTCGGTTGAAGTTGCAAAAACTTAAGTTCAATTAGAAGTCCATGCAGCTAGATGATCTCAGAATAGGTAGTAGACATGGCACAATATTTTGCCTCAGTGGATGATTTGGATACATAGTTTTGTTCGTTGCATTTTCAGGAGTTAAAAACATCACTAAGAAACATATACTAACCAGTAGTGGATTTCTCGTGTCTGAGCAACCAGCCTAGTCCACATCATTGTTGGCTTGCAGGTGAGGCAAAGAATCAATAAAAAAAAACAAATAAACGGGACAGACGCAAACAGATTTGGAAACAGGAGCTAGCAACACAGACAATCAGAAAGCACAGCTACAGAAAATTCGGAGAAAAACACAAGATTTAAGCACAGGATTTGTTATTATCCTTATTTGTTTCCCTTTGGTTAATT
>JAOXYD010009689.1:0-15209 GCA_028565735.1 Pinacopodium congolense | reverse complement strand
TACTCCTAACTCGAATGATGAAGTTGAAGTTGAATACACTTATGAAGAACTATTAGATTTTATAGGAGATTTGGCAAAGAAAAAGAAGGCCTTGCACGATAAAAACTTAGAATATATGAAAATAAGAGACGAGTGCAAATTAGAAATTGATAATCTTAGAAAGGACATGAATTCAATCAACAAGGATAATGATGATCTCTTGAATGAGAATATAACTTTAAAGAAGGAAGTTGAATCTCTTGAAGAATTACTTGCAAAATTCACAAAGGGGAAAAAAATTGAAACCATGTTAAGTGTTTGTAAAGGGAAAGAATTTAGAAGATGAATTTCCTAAGATTACTCAAAATGCATTATCAACTTAACCTAAGCATCAAGCATTCATGTATACTTCAAGACTTAAGAAATTTTATCGACATCGACTTAATGACTCTAGAACATTCTCTCAACCAAGGAAAAACTCTAAAAAGTTCTATTATGATTATTGACCAAGGAATGCAGATAGATCCTTCACTCCTTTATTTTGCACTTATTATAAGAGGCATGGTCATATTCGTTATTTTTGCTATGACTATTTAAGAAATACAAATGTAGGTTCATTTGGCCATAAAAGGTATACTAACACTAAACACTCATGGACCCAAGATGATATGGTTACTAAAAGCTTATTAAAATTTATTTTTTATGTAATGAAAAGAATGAAAGAGGATGATCGTCATTGTTGAATGAAGAAAAATAATAAAGATATAACGTCAAGTTTAAAGGTAACAAACTTTTAAGACGTATATTATAGTTGATTTGAAATAGTGTTTGTTTATGTAAAAGTTTTTTTTTGGGCATGCTTGACCCTTTGGTGGATTGAATGGCTTTGTTCGGTCAACTGACTGAGGATCGGTCGACCAAATGTGTCCCTCGATCAACCGACTATTGATCGATCGAATGTGTCCCTTAGTCAACCGATATTTGGTCGATTGATCTAAAAGAATCGATGTATCAAACCTAAAAATGTCGCGTTAAACAAACCTTCTTCCCTCTTTTTTCCCCTAACTCCTCTTCTCTCTTATTTCTCTCTCCCTCCACCATTACTGCTAGCTCTAGAGCTTCTCCAATGCTTCTTCTCCATTGTTAAGCCTAAAAAACATTGTTGTCTAGTTCTTAAGCTCTCGAGCTGTCCTCCTCTTCCCCTTCTTTGGATGTATCTTCTCACTTGGACAGATTTCCCTTCACAGACGCACCTCTTCCTCTATGCTTTGATTATGGAAAGTTTTAGGCAACTCCTAAGGATCCTAATTGCTCCTGGTAACTCCTTTAACCAAAGCCCTCTCCTATTTTGCTTTAACTGAACTTAGATTGCATCAATTTAGGGTTATAGAATCCTAGGGTTTCAGACTTGGAATTCTTCTTTGGATTGAGAAATTAGCCTGAATTTCTTATGTTTTCTTGTAATTAAAAGTGTAATTAGGGTTATAGAACATTCAATTGCATGTTCATACACTAAATTTTGATTTCCCTTAATTTTCAAATTTCTATGATTATGGTTTCTGTCTAACTTTTGTATGTTTTCTAAAATTAACCCTTTTGAACTTCAATTAAATGATCACTTAAAGTTTTTATGTTGTAAATTGTATTTGATTTAATTTAATTTTGAAATTCTCAAATGTCAGATTTACAATTTAGGGTTTAGTTAATTTTTTGGTTAATTTACTACATTTTCAAAAAATTAAAGTGCTTAAAATTCAATTAAATATTTATTTGAAACAATTGGACAATGATTTTTATTAAAAAATATTGAAATTTCATATTTTCCCTAATATGTATGAAACCTATTGAAGTTAAATTTTCAAGTTTAAGTGATTTATTTTGTTAAAGAAGTTTTTCAATCAAATTCAGGTTTTAAAATGCATATGAATTTATTTATTTTCACTTGATATCTTCAACTTTTTTTAACTTTTAGAAAAATTTCAAATAAGTTGATTATTTCAAAGTCAAGCTTGTTTAACTGTCTCATAAGCATAGCATACTTATATAGAACCTGTTTGGTTTTGACTATCTCAAAAACGTTTTGGATACCTGTGATTGGTTGTATCCACAGGTTGTGTGATTAATTCTATCAGTTAGAATAGTTCATGAGCTTTATCTATTCATAGAGCCTTCTTAGGTGTTTGTTGTTTTTCAAAACTTTTCTTTTCTACCTATCTTTCTACATTATGGTTAGAACTCGAGGAGACAGTACCTCTAAGGGTAGGATATCTTCCTCTAGTGATTATCTAGATATCGATTCTGCTGAATTCCAAAACTATGCTTCTAGGAAAATCTAAAAAAACCAGTTCATTTCACCTTCTCATCTAGATACTTAAAAGGAAAATGGCCTACTTCGGTATTTTATTAATCAAGGATGGGAGCCTATCCTTACCCTTACAACTGAAATTTGTCTCACAACTGTAAACTATTTTTTTTTGTAACTTTAGATAGGTTAAGGAGAATGATGAATATATCAACTACTCAAAAGTAGAAGATACTCCTATCCATCTAGTGAGAGACATAATCAACATCCTAAGTATCCCTATTCCTTCTATGTTCTCTCACTGTGATTGTATATCCAAATTTGATTCCACCTACTTATTAGCAAAGAGAGTTTAAACTATTTTTGAGTTAGAAAGTGAGGAGGGCATTACTGAAAAACCTAAGGATGTTAGAAACTTGAGCGCAATAACAAAATTTCATCACCTTTTTATCAAATACAACTTCCTCTCTACTAGTGGTCATTACAATGACCTAGACTATGATGACCTTTGATTTTTCTATACTCTTATGCTTGATGAGAGAATCCACTTAGGAGACTTCATCTAGCATAACATGATCCATTTTGTTTGAGGTAAGAGAAGAAGCCAGCATATTCCTTACACTTTGATTCTTGGCCACATTTTCCAGTATTTTCACATTCCTCCCATGGAAGATGACTTTGAGCAATCCTCTTCTTTGATCAAAACTCTATAAAATGCATGGGTTTTCAAATTGTTGGTGGTCACATGACTCAACCTCGTTAGCGACAGCGTTCAGTTCCCCCTACTAATGCTGATATGCCTGTTCCTCCTATGGTGACTCAACCTACCTCTGAGCCCTTTGATGATGATGCTACTACTACTGTGCCAGTCTCTTCAGAACCTATTGCTACTTCTTATTATATTCAAGCTACCATCACTACACTTTATAACAAGGTGGACCACTTGATGGGTCGTCTTAATAAGCACAACGCCTTACTACACAAGCACAACACCTTACTATAAGAGATTCTCTCTAGACTTCCTCCTCCGCCACCTTCAGACACTTAACACTTATATATATATATCTTGGTTTTGTATTGATTCTTGTGCTACTTTAGATGAATGACATTTAGTATTTATGATATTGACTCTTTCTTATTGCATTTTTTGTCTTTGTTTATGTATTGATTTATTTCGTATTTGATCTTATGATAATACCATTTTGGTGATTCTAAAAAGGGGGAGAAATATATGATAAAAGCATTGGATATATGCAATTGATGTATGTTTTTGTAATTTATTGATCATTTGAGGGGGATTTAACTATTTGATGTGATGTTTGATATGATTTTAAATTGTCAAAAGTGTTAACAACTGTTATTCCCTGACTTTAGGGGGAGCTTTATGATTTGTTTTACTATTTATTATGTTTACCATATCACTTAGGTTTTTCATCACCAAAAAGGGGGAGATTGTTGAACTAAGGATGGTTTCACCTTATTTTGGTAATGAAAAACAATCTTTGCTACTAATGTGTTTGTTTCTAAGTGTGCTCGAAAGATAGGTTGGATAAAGTTCAAGCTGACCATTTAAAAAGTCTTGAAGAAGAAAACAAAGAATCATATGAAGACTCAAAGTTTCAAGAATAAGATTAATTTTGGTTTATTTATTGTAAATTTTACTTGTTTTTATTTTGGTGTTCTTAAGAGGCTTATGTTTAACCATTCATGCATACATATTTTAGAATATGCATATAGGTGTATAATCAAGAGATTTTATGGGTTTTAATGTGATTAAATGAGAACAAACCTCTTGATACTTGTTGTAATTAATTTTAAAAATATTAAGCAATTAAGATAAATAAGTTAATTGAATATACAGGTTTGGTTTTGTTGGAAATGACTAAATAAGGTGCAATTAAATGTTTATGATTATTCAGTTGTGTGAGGTTTTCATGTCGGTCGATCGAATGGTATTGGTCGGCCAATCGAATGATTGTGTTCGGTCGACCAAATGATAGACGAAGGTCTATCGGTTGATCGAATGATTAGATTGATCAGCCAAAGCATAGGGCGAAGACCTATTGGTCAACTGAACCAAGAGATCAGTCGACCGAATATAGCAAGAGTTGCGGATAAAACCTAGTTTCACAGATTACACAACGGTTAGATTTCTTAATGTTATTATGACCATTGGACAATGGGATATGAGTGTTGTTGTTCAATGGATAATGGGATAAATTGACTATAAAGAGGCTGGAACGAACACAAGTTTAACGTAGAGTTTTATACAGGTTTAAGTGATATACAGTGTTATTTGTTGAGAGTATAAGAGATTTTTTACAAGTAATTTTTATTAAGTGAGTTTGGTTATGTTTGGTGAGGCTCTTAAATATCGTTTATGCATTCATCTATCAAGCCTCTTATGTTAACCAAATAAACTAAGTGAAGTATTTTACTATTTTATTGTTATTGTGAGTTGTTAAGAGGGTATTCTTGAGCCTAGGAAAAAGAAGTGGGTGAAAGGTGCTCCTTTAGCTTGTGAAAAAGGATTGTACTTATGACGTTATTAACTTGAAGTTGTTATAATAATGAAAGCTCAACAGTGGTGTTTGGGACTGTATTAGGAGCAAGTGGATAGCTCCAATCTAAGATAAATCATGGTGTACTCTCTCATTTCTCTGTAATTTTATTTTTTGCATTGATATTATCTAGTTGAATTTTGGGTAAATTTGTTTAACCTTCCGCATTTATATTTGTTCTATGAAAGAATTTTTTAATCACCAATTCACCCCCTTCTTAGTGCTACATCTATCCCAATAGTCGTTGATGTCTTTGGAAGTGTGTTTCAATAGAGGATTTGAGGACTAATTAGATAATTCACTCCCAATCTATTCTAAACCTAGTTAGGACATCTATAAGCATCCTTTGGAGGCTTTAGATGAGAACTTTATGCAATTATTCAAAACTTAAGTTGTTTTCCATATTAGTCTTAGGTTTTTGGTATTTTTCTTTTTTAATCTATTGTAAGAGACATTCATGTTTGCTTTTGAGGATTCCAATGGAGTAGATCAACGAGTTAGAGATCGAAAATTAGATGAAGCATACTCTTGGTTTTTTTAAAACTTTAACTTCATTTATATTCATACTCTCTTTTTTTTTTCAATCAATAGACATGTATTTTATGTTTAATTATTTGTATTTATTTGTAAATATGTCTAGCTAAATCTTTTATTAACTAAAGATAAGAAAGTAGATGATTTTATTAAGTTGTTTTGTTTAATTTATGAGATAATATTTGTTTATTCAAGTTTTTGATTATCTATTTTAAGTAGGTCACTTAGAATAGATTGATAGATACATAGGATTAGAAAAATCTTCCTCAGGTAGTGGAAAAGTTAATAAACAACATGATCTAAATTAGTGAAGAACCACATATTGATTAATTGTGGAGGTGTTAATTCTAAAATTACTTAATGAATTTGAAAGTGTGAAGTTATGTAGGATAATTTAGTTGATAAAAAGGATTGTCTAATCGAATGGAATAGTTTGGAAAATGATCTTTAATGATCTAGATAGATTAAAAAATTGATTAGGAGGTTTGTTTTAGGGCCACTTCACTAAATCAAAGCAATATTATGGTTAAGACAAAGCTTTATCTCTAATTACTTTAGTTGGAGTTTGGTTATGCCACAATCTTAGGCAATAGGCTTTAAAATTAAGAAGTTTAATCTAAAAATTATAATTATCAGATTATAATCCTTAAGATAAATCCAAGTTTGGTTATTTAGGTTGCTTAAGGATTTGTCCAATAAATTAGGTAGATTTCTTAGATCCTAACTTGTTTCTTAACTTTATTCTAAATGTTTAGTTTAAAATAAGCATTGGTCTCATAACTTAAATAAAGAACAACCCCTAATCATGCGTGGAATCATATTCAGAACAGCTCTAAATAATTTTAGAATCATTTCCTAACTAAAAACATATTTAACTACTCATTTAAAGCAAGAAATGGATCATTCTTATAGTATTCATCATGTTCTTACATAAATGATAACAAAATATGGATTTAAATAGAAAAAATAGGTTAGCGTGCATCGTAAACAGGCCCTCAACATGTTTACAACTTGAATAGAAGGTATGAGCTTCAACATCTTATAATACAACTTCAAATCTGCAAAACATGATCAAAATGATAAAGAACAAGAGAAAACAACTTTAGAACATAAGGTAATCTAGTTTCTCTCTTTATTTCATGTTCTCTCTGTTCCAAACTACTGAAAATGCATTTAACACTTCAATATATTTGTCTGAGAGGTATAGGAACAAGTTGGCAAATTATTGCCAATTAGATTAAGAGATCCAGCTGGCTTTGTCTCGATTGTTAGTAAAATGGTGCTTGGAAAGAAGTACATCAACGCTGTAATACCACCGCCATTTGAGTCCCAGAAAAAATATAAATAGTGGTCTCAAAGGGTTAAACACAGGGCTGTATAGACTCACACATTTTGCTCCTGATCTATCTCCATTCTTCACATTTTCCTTGGTTTCCATTCCAATTGGGTTGCTATTTACAATTTAAATAATTAAGAGCAGAAATTAAACAATTTAAGCACAAAATAGGAGTGAATTCATAACTAAATATCATGAAAAACCATGCGAAATGAACT
The DNA here is from genome assembly GCA_028565735.1 of Pinacopodium congolense. NCBI lineage: Eukaryota > Viridiplantae > Streptophyta > Magnoliopsida > Malpighiales > Erythroxylaceae > Pinacopodium > Pinacopodium congolense. The sequence goes on along the minus strand of JAOXYD010009689.1, from coordinate 8,279 downwards.
CCTATTAATTCCCCCACATTTAAACTTTGCTTTCCTCAAGCAAATTCATCATTAATCATCAATTTCAAAACAACATATAAACATAGGAAAATTAATTCAGTTAATCCATCAACACCATTGAACAAATTTCCTTAATCCTTCATTCATTATGACTAATTAATATGTTATATAAGTAATTTATCGAATCAAGTCATAGAAGAGATCAAAATCATTTCATACTTCTTCTAATTTATAATTCCTTTCCAATTGTAAAATAAATACGAACCAGGAAAAAAGTATTATCGTCTTAAGCAAATCCATATCCTTAATCAATTAGAAATTAAAAATTAAACAAATGAATGTGAGATTAGCTTAGTTGAGAGGTCATTTAATCTTATTACTTGAAGATTACATTGTGTTGTGAACATCCCCAGTACTTCAATATAATCACCTCATATTAACTGGCTACTAACATCACTCATAAACTTCAACTTATTATTTCTAAGTCAGTGGAGTGAATGAAAACATTGCTCACTTTTTTACTTTTAAGCACATTTTAATTTTCTTTTCTTTTCTTTTCTTTTCTCTCTTTGACTTTTTCCACACTTTCTTTTTGCACTTTAATTTAATTTTAAATAAGGATGGTAAAAATGCATAACAGATGTAACCATTTGCTTATAAATATTCATTTTAAAAATTGAATGTCATAATGATCATAAGGAATTAATGATCAAAAACCATGAAATGATTGGAAATCAATTGATCATCAATTATAAAAATCAAAAGCATAACATCTTAAATTGTCAAAAGAATCAAATTCAAAAAGAAAAATGGTCAATGATATACATAAAATTGAAATTTTTTTTTCTAAGTTATAGATTACTTTGAAAGAGATGATAAAATGATTAGCTAAAGGACAAATAAAGCAACTATGAAAGCATGTACCCCTCCCCACACTTACTTTAAACATTGGTCTCCAATGTTTATAAAGCATTAAGAAAGCAATAAGTGGGAAATATAGGGACAAATAGCACCCGGATGATAAGGTTTTGTCAATCAATTGAAGTAAGAATGGAGCTATGATGAGAGATATGCATCTTGAATTATAACAAGCTGAAAACAATAAAGAAAAACATGAAAGGAAAAAAAATGCTCCATATACATATATATAAATCATGAATATACCTAAAATGGAGCATATACATTAAAGCTCAAAAGGTAACCAAAATAAATACATCAAAGAAAGCAACCAGTGCCACAAAAACAAATGGGTCTTATCTAGAACAAACGAGCTAGCTTAAGGACAAAAGGGGCTAGGATAACTAGGATTTAATGAGGAGGGTTAGGAGGTAATCTATCTCAAACATAGTCCCACAAAATTATAAGTTGACTATGAGCAGTGTCAACTTGCTCACTAACATCAGCAACTTGGGCTATGGCAGTATTAACCTTGGACTTGATCCTCAAAATACACTGCTAAATCCAATGAAGCATAGCAACTTAATCATCAAAAGTCGAAGAAAACAGAGGTATAACTAAAGGGGCAGCAGCTAGAGGAAAAAGGACGATGAACAAGAAAGGTGGCTTTAGGTAAAGCCTTATCAATCCCTTCCTTAAGAGTTGCTACTGGTGGGGGCACTAGAACATCATCATCATCATCTACATGCTCGTTGCCTTGAAGAGGCTCCAAAACAAATTGTGCTACTCGCCACCCACTTTGGCATGCCCTTATAGCTTCAAAAGAGAATACCCAATAATAGAATTGGGCTGAGGCTAGATAGAAACTTGACCTTAAAATGAAACACTAGCCTCATAAAGAACTCTAGTCAATAATGCTGGGAATCAAAAATTCTTATTAGCATGCTTGTAGTGCATTACATTGTGGATGCTTTGTAAAATGAAGGTAGAGAGAGGCAATCCTTCAATAGGACCCAAGCCATGAAATAGCTTATATAAAAGATAGGTATCATCATACCTTATTTCGTTAAGGCCCCTTGTACGAGGTAAGACATTAGAGCTTATGATAGCAATAACAATCTGCCTTTGAATCGAAAGCAGATAGGTAGGTTAGTAGTGCTTACCAGGAGGTTTAATAAGGTTTAAAGTAGTTCTGGCATCCTCAAAAGAAAATGTAGGATTCAACTCTACGTCATCTCCATGGGCCCTATCTACTCGATGGTGATACAATTATCCTACATTTGGGAAACCAAGAAGTGCATAAAGTGAGGCACAGGTAATATGAATGGGAACACCACGTACCATAAAGTGGATGTCGAGGAGATCTTTAGCCTCGTTCTCCTCGATTTTGGCACATATCTCATATATAAGAAATGGATAATATGGGCCAATAAGGACTAACACAGAGTCCCATTCCAAGTTACGGAAAACATTAGACATATGGAACTCAGCATCTAAGGTCGGTACAAGAGATTTCGCATTAATAAATTGGTTTGGAAATTGACTCTTAAAGTAGTTAGCATTTTCTTGACTTGAAAACCAGCAATCTCAAAAGCATGTCTCTTTTTTAAACCTAAGGCATCTTATAATTGTCTAAGTGACTTAAACCTAAATTAACATGGGAAAATCATTTGAAGATCAGAATTATCCTTAAACAGGAAATGACCAAAATACCCTTACCTTGAAAAATTCTCAAATTGTTGATGGAAAGATTAAGGAAAAAAATTGGTATCAATAGATAGACAATAATCTCAGGATTTCAGTGGTACCAAAATCATTGCAAGACTATGCCTAAATAAGTCGGAAAAATGCAGAACAAGGTTGGTATAAACAGTACCTTCAACTCTTTTGATATGATTTTTGAGGCAATTCTGATTGTTCTTTGCACGAATTGATGCTAGAATCATGGAGAGGGGATGATTTCGGTTAAATTAAGCCCTATAATGAGTTTTTTGGTGGAGAAATGAGCTAAAATACAAAAATCTTAGGGTTTGGATGTGGCGTTGTGAACCATAGAGGAGAGGAAGAAGAAAGGAGAAGCTACATCATTTTTGTCCTTGACAAGGACTAAAATGATGGTTTATGAAGACTGAAATGGTGTTATTGTAGTGAGCCATAACGCTCTTCTGGGCAGACACTAAAATAGTGGTTCCAACAGCCATTTTATCCCCATATTTTGCTCTCTGTAAACTTTTAAAAATCTGATTTTTAAACTTAAATCCTTTACAAATAATGATCCCCAAACTAATCCTAAATAGAAATTACAAAATTCTAGACTCAAATTATTCTAAGGCTTTAAAAACAGTAAATTTTAAAGACATTCAGATTAGAAAGTTGAAAGACTTAAAAGAAACCAAAACAAAATCTCAAAAGACTAAAAGGAAAATAACTTAACACCTAAAAGAAAACACATTAAAAATAAATAAATCAAGTTAAAAGGGACTTAAAGAACTCAAGAACTCAATTCTAACACAAACAATTTAAACAATGAAAATTAAGAAAAACTCAAACGAACACTCCTAAACAAATTAAACAGCTTAAAATTTGAAAACATAATGAAATTATATACTAAATTAAGATCAAATAAGCATCTTAAAACTACAAAAGACTAAATTAAATAAATTTCATTAAAATTTAAATGACTCATAAGAAAACAAATAAAGGGATGATAAAAGACTTGAAAGGTGAACTTTTAAAACTTAAAGAAAAAGAAAACTAAAACACACTAAAAGAAAATGACACATGTAGAAATACTTAATTAAAAAAAGACAAAACTGCCTAATATGTTGGAAAGGAAATGAATTTCAGCTGGTTTCACAACTCGATTAGGTAAATATAGCTTGACCCTTTGTCCATAGATTTTAAAAGATGATTGTTCGTTAGAAACTTCAATGGTACCTTAAAGATAGACATTAAGTACATCATAAAGGCTAGTCCATCTAGATCACAATTTGCCAGGAAAGAGTTTCAAGAGAGAGATATAAATAAGAACTTGTCTCCAACTTTAAAGTCAAGAAGAATAATGTTTCTATCATGTCATTTTTTTGTCCTTTCTTTGTCAAGGTGGGAATTTTCATAGGCACTAAGGTGAAATTCATCCAGTTTATTTAATTGCAATAAGTTTTGTTCGCCAGCTAACCTTAAATTAAAATTTAAGAAATTAGTTGCCTAAAATACCTTATATTGTAATTCCATATATAAATGACATGATTTACCATAAAACAAACGATAAGGAGATATACCACAGATGTCTTAAAGGTAGTATAATATGCTCATAATGCATCATTCAATTTTAATGACCAATCTTTCCTTGATGCATTCAAGGTTTTTTAAAAAATTCTTTTAATCTCTTGAATTGAAATTTCCACAATTGATTTCTAGTTTGTGGATGGTATAATGTGGAAACCATATAAGTAACATCATATTTATACAAGAGGGAATTGAATTGTCTATTAAAAAAATGTAAACCTCTATCACTGATTATCATTCTTAGTGTACTAAATCTTGAAAAAAACATTTAAGGAATTTTACCAACCCATTTGCATCATTTGTAGGTAATGCAACTACTTCAACCTACTTACTTACATAATCTACCGTGACTAAAATATATTGATTAGCATATGATTTAGGGAATGGATCCGTAAAATCAATACCTTAAACATCAAAAACTCTGCAGAAGAAAATGTTTTTCAAGGGCATTTCGTATCTCTTTGAAGTGTTTCCACTTCTTTGGCACTTATCACGTTATTTTAAAAATTCAAATGAGTCTTTAAATAATATTAGCCAATAAAATCCTAATTCTAGAACTTTGCGTTCCATTCCAGTTAGTTCAAAGTGTCTTCCACCTTCCTAAGAATGACAATGAGTTAGTATAGGAGGCACTTCTTTATAAGGCACACATATTTATGATAATTCCATCACTTTAAATGTTATATAAATATGGATCATACCAAAAAAACTTAATATCATCATAGAGGAATTTCTTTCATTGTTGATATGAAAAATCACAAGGAATTATCTTGCTAGCCAAATAATTAACATAATCAACATACTATAGCAAGTTATCTTTAACTACTAATAAATGTTCCTTGAGAAACATCTCTTTAATATCGTTAATTGGTCCTTTTTCCATTACTTCCTTATTTAACCTTGAAGGATGGCCGGTAACAAAGTTTTTAGCACCCTTCTTATCCTTGATTTCTATATTAAACTCTTATAGCAATAAGAGCCATCTAATCAATCTTGACTTTGCAACAGGTTTATTCATTAAATGTTTCAATGCCGCATGATCAGTATACAATGTCACCTTTGATAAAATCAAATAAAAATAGAATTTATTGAAAGCAAAGAACAGAGCCAGCATCTCTTTCTTAGTCGTTGTATAATTCTTCTGAATATCATTTAATGTCCTACTTGCATAATAAATAGGATGAAATATCTTTATACTTCCTTTGCCTAAGAATGACTTTAATGGTAAAATCACTTGCATCGGATATTAACTCAAAAGGTAGAGATCGATTGGATGAAACTAAAATTGGTGCACTTGTAAGCTTAGCCTTTGGAAGTTTAAAAGAGTGCATACATTTCTCATCAAAATCAAATATTACATCTTTGATCAAAAGATCAATAAAAGGTTTAGTAATCTTTGAAAATTCGTTAATAGATCTTCTATAACATCTAACATGACCCAAGAAACTCCTCATTGCTCGAACTAAATTTGGAGGTAGGGGTTGAGAAATGACTTATATCTTAGTTGGATCTACTTTTATACCCCTACTTGATATTTTATGACCTAATATGATAGAATCGTGTACTATAAAGTGACATTTTTTCCAATTTAATACCAAATTTGTGTCTTCACATCTCTTTAGGACCCTATCTAGATTTTTCAAACAAGAATAAAAGGACATGCTAAACACTGAAAAATCATCCATGAATACCTAGCTGCAAGAGTTTATCGTATATGAAAAGATTGTTATCTTATAGTGTTGAAAATTGGAAAACGTATTGCATAGTCTAAAAGGCCTGTGCCTATAAAAAAAAGTGACATAAAGATAAGTGAATGTAGTTTTCTCTTGATTCTCAAAGGCTACTGTAATTTGTAAATAACAACTATACTTGTCCAGTGCACAATGAAAGCTATGCCTTGCCAATCTCTTAATATTAGGCAATTTAATCACTTTAATTTTTATAAATTATTCCGGCATCTGGCAACTTAATCACTTTATTTTTTATAACGTCCTCCATATTAGGATTTAATCTTCCTTGTAATTGGACAAATGACTTACTACCTTCTTCCATAAAAATTTTATGTATATAAATTGAAGGACTTAAATCTTTTATATCTGAAATGGTCCAACCTATAGCTCTAAATACTCACGTAATACTCTCAATAAAATGCCCTCCATACTTTCATTAAGTGCAGAGGAAATGATAATATGTAATTTTGATGGTGGGACTTAGAAAAGCATACTTAATATGGGACGGAAAGGCTTTAATTATAACTCCAGTGACTCTTCTACTGATGGGTTTGGTAAAGGCTTAATAAACCTTTCCAAAGCATCAAATTTCCTCAGGGCATTTTAGCTAAAAGACACATGTCTTGCTTTTAAAGCTCACAAATTTTTTCTTCATTCAAATCTAATGACTGGGAATGAGTTAACACCTTGCAAAGGATCAAAACATAATACTATCGAAGGGTCGCTCATGCAATGCTGAATTCCTAAAAATTTGCAATAGTTATTATCCATGGGATTCTACATTGCCTTAAACATATCAAACTCCACTTCTACATCATGGAATTGCAAAATTAACTTTCTGCCATGCACATCAATTAGTGTCCTTGCTATAGCCATAAATGGTCATCTAAGAATGATGGGCACTTTATAGTCTTCTTCCATGTCTAACACCAAGAAATCTACTGGGAAAATAAATTTATCAACATTAATTGAAACATCCTCGATAATCCCTTGTAGGCTTTGATTCTTCCAATCCTAATTTCTCAAAGATATAGAAGGGAATTAGATTATAATAGCTCTAAGATCCATAAGCTGAGCAATTTGGCCAACTTGAGTCTCAAAATTCTTAATTCCTTCTTCATGATTTTTCAAGAGAGACTCATAACCTTACATAAATTTCAATATTGTCTGTTCCAAACTTGGTTTTTTTGGTGGATGTGAATTTTGTCTAAAACTTGGTGATGGGGTTCTTTGTGGTTGGGAAGGGGTTAGATGGTTTGGATGGTTTCTCTATCCAGGATTATAGGTATTCGTATAAAGATCATTATTTTGCCTATTATAACTCACATATTGGGCATGATCAGGTTCTCTAGTGAGAAGACTACTTACTTAGAAATCTAATGATACATGAGAGGAGCTAACACAATGCCCATATTCAACTTGGTTTCTAATTCCATTATTTCCAATTCCACTTATCAAATTATCTAATTTCTTATTCAAGATATCCATTTGAGCTGCTAAAGCAGCTATAAATTTATAACATGCACCCTATGTAGCTTTCTTGGATGGCATTTAGAATTATATTGGAAATTGTTAGTTTCCATCTCTTTAATTAATTTTAAGCTTCATTTGGAGATTTATACATAAATCTTCCTCTAGCTGCAGCATCTATAATGTAGCAAATAGAGGGCGTAAGTCTTGTATGAAATATTTCCACTTGTTTCCAAGTATTAAAACCATGGCTAGGACACCTTGCCAAAATTTCCCTATATGGTTTCCATACCTCATAAAAACTTTCATTTTCATATTGCATAAAATAACTAATTTCAGTTTTCATCTTTGCAATTTTTGTAGGTGAGAAAAACTTAACTAGAAACAGTTTCATTAAGGTGTCCCATGTTGTAATGGAACCAAGAGGATAAGTATTTAACTATGCTCTAGCCTTATCTCTAAGGGAAAATGGAAACAATTTAAGCCTAACAGCGCCATCAGACATACCATTACCCTTGAAAAAATCACAAATATCCAAAAAATTCTGTAAATGCTTATTTGGATCTTCAAGAGTTGTACCACCAAATTGAGAAACTCTAAACAATAAGATAATATCATGAGGGATTTCAAAATTATTGGCATTAATTCTAGGTCACATAATGCTAGCCATAGGTTGCCCTCTGTTACCTAATGCTACATCCATCATAGTTAAGGGTCTAGCACCCTCTTGAGGTCTATTCTTTATTTGTTTTGGTGGATCCATATCTAAATCAAGTGATTGGTCACTAGAAATATCTACTCCTATAGTTTTAGACATGCTCGCTCGAATTTCATTCTTTTGCTTTCTAAGTGATCCGTCAAGTTTCCAATCAAATTCTAACTTCTCAGGTTTTT
>JAOXYD010009678.1:0-15209 GCA_028565735.1 Pinacopodium congolense | reverse complement strand
GTTGTTTGTTACACTTATTTTTTTCTATTTTTATTTTTCAAAATAGAGAAATAGAAAAAAAAATACATTTGATTGTACTTTATTTTATTTTTGTTTTTAAAATCAGATAAATAAAAATAAAAATAGAAAAATGATGTTTTTATACATTTTGAAAATAAATTTTATAAACAATTTTTTATATTGAATAATTAATATAATCCATTGATTAATAAAGTATTTTTAAGGTGTATAAGAGTGTTTTGTTCCATAAATTTAAATTTATTTCATATTTGATTATCACTATTAAATTATTTTTATCATAAATCTTAACTAAACATATTTTTGCTTTTAATTTTTTATTACAAATGTCAACCAAATATGTTTTTATTTTCCTTTATAAAAAAAATAAAAATACAAAAATATGAAATAAAATCATAGAACAAAAAAAAAAAAACAGAAGTGATACCAAACGACCTCTTAATTATTTATGCCATTATCTTCACTTGTCATAGTAAAAATTTTCAATATGTCTATAATAACTATAAAAATAAAAAAGTTATAAAGTGCATTATATGAATGAGAATGTTTCTTTATATTCTTATACTTATATACATTTTTAGATCTTTTAATCATTGTATATTCTTATAAAATAATGATAGGATTTAAGATGTGAATGAAATATGTTTTTAATGTTCTGTACATATACATAAAGGATATGAAAAATGAGTTTTATCACTACGCCTTACCTGGAATCTAAATGAGTCATATTAAAGATATGCATTCATATAAAAGTTATAGCTAAAGTTTTAAAGAATTACCGAAATGCCCTCCTTCCATGTGAGATGGGGCTAAATGGGGTTCCTTATAGGTCCTCCTAGTCTTCCCCTAAAAGTTATACCTATTCTTCCTTGAATATATTTCCCTCCTAAATTTTAATCTAATGTCATACATATATGTTTGATGGGTTCTTCCATATTGGTATATAAAAAAAGAAGTAACATTTTTATAAGAAGACCTAGGTACATGCTCTAACAACATTTTTATAAGAAGACTTAGGTACATGCTTATCATCTAAGTTCTTGTCTTTTTATAGAAGTGGTTTTATAATTAGTGAAAATACTCCCTTAAGTGAATCTTAAACCATATCTATTATGGGACACTTTTTGGATTCCAAGCATATATTCTAATTTTTCATCACTCTTAGTGAATTTAGTTAAAGACTCCTTGACGATATTAATCTCCGTCAAAGCCTTATTTTCATACAACAATTTATCTTTACAAGAAGACCTAGGTACATGCTCATCATCCAATTTCTTGTCTTTTATAAAAGTGGTTTTATAATTAGTGAAAATACTCCCTTCAGTGAATCATAAACCATATCTATTATAGGACGCTTTTTGGATTCCAAGCATATATTCTAATTTTTTGTCACTCTTAGTGAATTTAGTTAAAGATTCCTTAACGATATTGATCTCTGTCAAAGCCATATTTTCTTAGAAAAGGTCATGCATTTTATTTTTCAATTTTTCATTTTCAGCCATGTATGCTTCCAATATTTTCATGGTTTTCTTATGTTTTGAAGATAATTCTTCCTTTTTAAGGTCATGAGTTTAAAGCATTTAATAAGCTTATCATATGAGAATTCATTATTAAAACCCTCAGAATCATCACATGAAAAAGAATAAGAGAGTATCTCATCCTCCTTAACAATGAAGAACATGTGGGCTACCTCTTTTTTTTAATGCTCATTTCCAAAGTCACTTGGCTTATTCAAAGTTATATCCTTTAATGTTTTTTTCCTCTTTTCCCCCCCTCTTCTCCTTCTTATTAGTTCTTTCATTCTTTTTAATATCCTTAAGGAATAAACATTGAAACTTCATGTATTCCGGTTTCTTACATTTAAAATAAATAATATTAGAGGATTTTTATTTAAATTAAGTTTACCATGATCCTTTTTAAACTTTGTAGTAAGAAGAGCTATAGCTTCATCATTACTTTGACTAAATGAAGTCTCCTCATCACTTGAAACTTCTTTTAAAGCCTTGAATGCCAAATTTTTCTTCTTGGATACCATCTCCTACTACTTGATCTCCTTGAACATCATCTCATATATGATGAAGGATCTAATAAACTTCTCCAAAGGCAAGTTGTTCAAATCTTTAACCTTTTAAATCATTGTGACCTTGGCCTCCTAAATCTTCCATAATGACCTAAGGATTTTTCTTATCAACTCAATGTTAATATGAAATTTTCTCTAACCTTTGAATATATTTATGATGTCGATAAATTTAGTTTACATACTTGAAATGCTTTCCTTAGTTGGATATGAAATCATTCATATTAATATGTGAACATAGACACTTTACTTCCCTAAGTTCGTTAGTGCCTTCATGTGTGACCTCTAAAGTATGCTAAGGGGATGTTTAGTTGGATTGTGGGTTGTGGTTGTTGTGTTTTTGTATTAGTTATTGTGTTTTCTTTTTTTTATTTCTGTGTTGTATTAGTGTGTTTTCTTTTTTAATTTCTATGTTTAAAAAAACAGGAATCCAAAACTAAAAACCAAAATCCAACTAAACAAGGCCTAAATTTTTATTTGTCTTTTCACACATAGGCACCCTATCGAACTCATTCCTTCATAATGCATAAAATAAAATATGTTCAGCTCTATTGTTTAAGAAAATTAATCTATCAATGGTCACAAGATGAATGAAATGCATAAGCAAATAATATAAAGAGATAGATAAGAGCTTCCCAATTCAGTTTTTGTACTGCAACTATAACCCTTTTTAGAATTAGTAGCTCTAGCTCTATTCCACTCCTTGACATTATCAAACTTTCATTCTCCTTCTCACGATAATTTAAGAGGGTTATCTGCTAGAATTTTATATTTCTATGTTACTAATTACAGATGTTCTTAGACTTATTTGGTTCTCCAAACTCAAAATACTAGTTTTTTTTAATATATATTATTGAAATTACATAATGTTAAAAGTTGGATTCTTGATAATATCTTCAAGAGACATACCTAAATCAGGGTTTTGAGCTAGTTATTGTCTAGGAGGGTAGGATTGCTTCTATTGCTAAGAATTATGTGGAAGCTAATTCATCGATACAATACCATAATGAAGATTAGGTTGATCCTTCCAACACAGGTTATATGTATTTAGAAAAGGTTGTAATTCCTTTTGTGGTTATCTAAAAATACCCCTTCTGCATTAGCTTGCTCAAAAGAATCCTCTTGAAGATTTGGGTATAGGTTAGTTGATTATCCCATAATTGACAAATTCTATAATACTTTTTTTTTTCTAGAAATTGAAAAACTTTTACTGTTTCTTACAACTAATTAATGCATAAAAGAAGTAATTCGTCAATCTAACTTTTTTTAAGAGAAGAAATGTTTGCTTCATTAACATGCTGAAATGGTTATTCTAATTTAACTCTGAATTCTCGAGAGTTGGATACCATATTTGCAATAAATTAATTAAAGTTCTTCGCAAAAGTGTTGAATAAAGAGTTAGTCACTGATTTGATGATGTCAACAATTTGCACAATGTTTTTTTGAACTGTTCCCAGTACTCATACAAGGATTCCCCACTATGCTATTGTATATCACATATTTCTTTCTTAATGGTAGCAATCTTGAGGTAGGGAAGAATTTCTTTGAAAACAACCTCTTTATCTCATTCTATGTGGTGATGCTTCTAATAGGTTAGCAGTGGAGCCAATCTTATGCATTATCTTTTAAAGAAAATCAAAAGGCTTTTAACCTAATTTGTTCTTGTATCACTACATTCGATTTCATATCCATATGTACCATATAGAATTCCTTCAAATGTTTATGAGAATCTTCATTTGTAGAGTCATAGAAAATAAACCAAAAATGGACTATCCGAATTTTAACTAAAAAATAATATTAAAATCTAATTTAAAAAAGTAATGTAATGAGGTTGTTGGTTTAAATCTAGTGTAGCAAGTTCTTTTAGAGTTTAATTTTTAACTATTATTTTCTCTTCTTCTTCTTCTTCAATTTCACAAGTTGACTTATGTTTTTTAAGCCTCCTTTTGGCTTCCTTCCGTAACATTGTAATTCTTTCTATCTTTGGGTCAAATTACAAATCACCTCATTTCAAAGATCTAGTAACGAGCATACACAATTAAGAACTCCTCAATAACAGCACCAAAATTTAGTATGTTGTCGTTAACAACTAAATTATAAATCCTAACTTCTGTAACAAAAAAAAAAGTAATATGAGAATAGAGATAATTCCCATGAAAAAAGTTCTATTTAATTAGTCATTACTTGTAATAAAAATAATAAATTAGGGGGTGAGGTTTTGAATGAAGAATTATTAATTAAAATTAGAATATAAAATTTGATAGCTAAATTGAAACAATTAGTTAAACAAACTTTGGTTTAGGGTCACATCCACCGTTGGAACAACAATTGACATTGGAATAAGAGATTATTAATTTGAAGTTCAAATATTCGTCATGGAATTCATATCTCTCCCTATGATTAGTTATTCAGAAACACATAATCTAATTAACCCTTACTATTTAATACGAATTAGAAAGATCAATAAAGTAAGACACTACAACATTCATGATTGCATTTAATCTAGTTATACATTCTTCCTAGGAGATAAAATTTCTTGATGTAACAAATTATTAAATCCTAATCTCTACTCAGATTAAATAGATTGCGTAATTATAGATCCATTTTCTAATTTAACTATAGGCCACTACAATTAACAAACTAGTGTGCACTTTCTAGCTATTAATAGAAATAAACATATAATATAGAAATAGAAGCATAGTTTAATACTTAAACAAAAAAATTGCATTGCAATAAAATCAAAGCATCTTACAATTCATGAAGTTTCAGGCTTCAGTTTCCTTCAAATAAGAATATAATTTTAGCCATTAAAGGCCATAAGAGAGTGATAGTTAGAAAGGAGAAGAAAGGAAGGAAGATTGTTCTTTAAAAACCTAAAGGACCTTCCTATCTAGGCAAAAACCTTATTTAAAAATATCTTGTATAAAATCTTAGCTATAAAAGGTCTCATAAAATCATATAACAATTCCCCTTTTTAATTGGGAAACAAATAAAGCATGTACTTGTTTTCTAAAAGAGTCCTAATGGAAGTTAACTTTTTTAATTGGAATATGTTAGCTAGCTGATCCAATCACTACACTTGTCCAAGCTTAATTAGTAGTAATGCTTCTACCTTCCTAGTGCATTTTCCTTCTTTAAGTTAGAATTTCTTTATTCAACTTTGTCCTTTTAGGATCAAGTTCTATTCCAAAAACTATCTAGCCTTCGTACTTCTAAAAATAAATAATTTCATTAGATTAAACTTAGTTTGCATACAAAAATATGAAGTTTAAAACAAAAATAACAGTAATTATAATCATTATCAATCACCTCCCTTTATTATGATTTAATTAATTTTTTAACATGTAAAATTTTGGATTTATTATTTTTATTTAAAATTTTAAGCTATCAATCTAATAAAAATATTAGAGAAATTTTAACAAAAATAATTTTGAGTCACATCAAAATATTTGATAAGATAATAATAACTGATTGGAACAATTTTAATGAAAGAGAGATTAAAAAAAAAGATCATTATGACTTATGAATCAATTATATCTTGAAATTAACATTTAAATTTAAATTTTCCATGTTACGATACTATATTAGGTAGATGATATCCATTAATCTTTAAGGTTTGCACTAACTCAGTATTTGTTGTGTTTAAATAAGACTAACATTTATAAAATTATTTTAATTAAATTTTAAACAGATAGAATGCTAAATTCTCTTAGTTCTATCCAAACAAGTTAATGTAACTTTTTTTTTTAATTTATGTGATATATGGGAAGCTAATATGGACCTTAAATCAAACCTTTAATTTAGGGGATTTAGGATTTTCCTTTAGTCTATTTCTATTTTAAGTTGATTGGGGGGGCCAAGATTTATGGCCCCCTGCAGCCCTTTTTTCTTATAGTGTAATAAAAAATAATTGATGAATAAAGGGTTGATTAGGAACAAGATTGTCAATGGACATAGATAACTTTGTGCTTTGAAATAAAGAGGATAAAAGAAGGCAAAGCCCAAGAGGAGAGTGAGTCTAAAAATTGAAAGGAAATCAATGATCAACACCGTCCATATATTTAATGTTTAGGTTTCATTCTCCTAGTCACTATCTTTGATTATTTGATGATAGCTTAACCCTTGTGCATATGGAATTTTTGGAGCAGAATAGTGAGTTATTTGTATGTCATGTCTACTGTGGAGAAGTTGTGGAGACAAAAATAGATTTTACATTTCATTCACATACATGAGTAATAAATATAAAGATTAAAAGCTTATTTCTAAGATTTTGTGCTGCATATATTGTTTGGAATTGGTTAGGTATTATAAAATGAATTGTGTGTGTTATTTCTATAAATTCTTCCCAAAGATGTCCTATGAAGGTCAGGCACGATTGTAGCAAAGGAGAGTCAAAATAGTTACCTTTGATAACATGTAATTTCATCATAACTCCTAGTGTCTCTCCATTTCCATGACATCATCATGTTGCTATGGTTTTTCATATCCCTTAATTTCTATTTTATTATATAACTTATCAATTATATAAGATTGCTTCACTCAGGAGAATTGTACTTTTTGATCTTTATTAATGCAAGCATCCATATCTCTGGAGGGGCACTTGGTTGTGGTCATATGGTAGAAGATTCATTAAATGTTGTAGGTTCTTATTCAAGCCTTTCTAATTTAAAGGCCTTTTCCATACTATTTATATGTGGATGGGAAGTTAGGTGGAAGTGCATTTTTTTAGATGATAAGGCTACCAAATACCAAATTAGATCTTAGGATTTCTTTTGTGATAACTATTTATATGTGATGCCAGAATCAGTTAATTATATTACGATTTATTAATTTATCTATATTATGATATATATATATATATGTAGCTGAAACATTAAATTGCTTAATTCTTTTTATTTTCTAATCATTTGATTTGATTGTTGACCGATGATCTTACTTTCCCCTTGTGTCTATACATTATTCATGTACTCCTTTCCTCCTTTCCTTGGTATAACCTATGTGTGCTTATTGAGTTAGGTTGGAGTGGACATACGAATTGTAATTTTGAGTCATTAAAAATGCTATTGGTGGGGATGCTACAATTGAGTTAATAAGGTGATGAAGGCATGCAATTGCCACAATTGGTGATCTTATATTTATCTCAAGTGAGTTTACGTGGTGGTAAGTAGTGCACATTATATATTTATTATGGTCTTGCAACAATTGGATGGCCTTGGTAGAAATAACATAGTGGGAATTGTGAAAAGACTATCCTTACTGAGGAAACTATGTTGGAAACTCCCTTTTTATGTTTTATGTCTGCAGCTTATAGAATAGCCTGTGAATTATAATAGTGTAGTTTACATTGATATTGTATAGAATTAAATCTCTCCTTTAAATGGAAATTTAGTAGTATATCTTGGAATGTAAATTCCTAAAATTTTAGATTCCATGGACCTTGGAATCCTATTATTGTTAGACTATTGTTGTTAGCATCTTGAAATTCATATTATAGTAACATACTTATCTACAACATTGGTATTGTAGGTCTCTTACTTGATGATGTACTTATTGGTAAAGATTTAGATGTTGTTCGAACAATAATGATTGCTTCCTATGTTGTAGCTATTACTGCATCTACTTTGTTGTTCTTTGGTGAGTATTGAAAGGAAGTCAATACAATTTAAGAAATTAAACAGGGATTATCTAATAAAATTAATCATGAATGGTCTGGAATAATTGTTATCTTTCCATATTTACTTAGACCTAATATTTTATTGGCAATGTATTTGACATAAATGAGGCCCAATATATGTTTGTCACAATTGAATACACACACACACACACACATATATATATATATCATGAATTTCAAAACTCAAATGCCCATTGAATTTTATTGGTAGAATTTAGAGATTAGCTTAAATGAAATGCATGAATTATAATGGCAACATATACTAGCTATAATGATGTGGTAAAAATTAAATACAGACACACATATATATCATGAATTTCAAAACCCAAATTCTAATTGATTTTTATTGGTGGAATTTAGAGATTAACTAAAATGAAATGGATGAATTATAATGGCAACATTTACTGGCTACAATGATGTGGCATTATATTTATGGCTTATGCCTAAAGACCACTTGTGAGAACAACATGGACATTTACAGTTATGTTACAAATCGGGTGAGCATATGACTAGAAAATGTGTTAGCACGATAAGGAATATTCCTAAGAGTGCCATCCCTATAAAAGTCCCGACTAATGTGTAACATTGGAAAATGGTTTATAAGGTCGACATGATATATAGGTTTTGGGAAACATTAAAGCCAAACTATTGAAGTTTATAGAGGTTTTAGTGTGACTGTAGAATTTGAAATCTAACTTCTCATGGGGCAATTGTTAAGTAATGCCCAAACTTAAGTTGTACTTGAACTTATAGTATTTTGATTCATGCTATTTATATAGTGTTGCACATATGTAGATCATAATAGTTGTATAACATGCTTAGTGTCTGTCTTTGATGAACAAATGTAGGTTTGTATAGCTATACTTATGATTGCCTAGAAGAGTTAGAGCTTTAGTTATAATTTGAATGTTTTTCCACTATTATTAACTACTTGTGAAATTGGTATTAAGAAAATTTTATAGGGTTTTACATTATCCAATTATGATGGTTGTCAAAATTAACATAAATATGTGTTGCTTGTGGCTTTTAGTAGATCCTTATTAAATTATATATGCAACAAGCACGAGAAAGTGTGAACATTTAAATGGAAAAAATTTACAACATGTATAATAATTTGGTGATTTTTGTGGTTTCATATGAGTGAAACTAATAAGTTTTACATGTAAGTAGTTCATAAGAAGTATATGACGGACAATTATATTAGCAGTACAAACACATTGTGAACATTGCTTTATCTTGATAACTTCAAAATATGAAGCATATTGAACAAGAGCTATATGTTTACCTTTTAAAATATTTAGTTATCTAAAAAACCTATGCATTTGGAAATAGGAGAACAAGGTGGTTAAATGTGTAAATCATTAATGTATTTGTAGTAGACATTATGGCCTTGTTTTGGGACATTGACTTGTACCATATTTGATATGGTGTGATATCTATATTATAATTAACCAATGGAGTCTTAGTTAGAAATCTAGGTTTTTGGGTTAGTGGAAATGTTTAAGTCCCTTGGGTGTGGTCAAAGTCAAGATGAAATGGAGACGAGTGCTTTTTTTTCATTTCATCCTAAAATGCCATTGGCATGGATTTTTGCTTGTATAACCATCAAATTTGTGATTGGGCCATATTCAAGATAGATAAAGGTTACCAATTTAATTAGTCATAGTCTCGAAACCTTAAAATAATGTTGGTTTTATAACCCAATGATATTAAGATGGTTGCACGGTGGTGTTTGCGGGCTTAATATGTCTAGACAAGTATTTTGTTTATTTGAATAGGCTATCATCATTAATGCCTCTTTTAAACGTATCCAGAATTATGACTGTTAGGTCAATGGATCTATAAAATATTTGAGTATATTGTTTCTTAAATCAATGTAGATTCACCTTGTTTTGATGATGACAAAACACTCTTTGAACTAATAATTTTATGTGCTTGAAGTATTAAAAGAAAGGTATTAAAGTTGAAGTATTACAGCAATTGTTTATGGAGTCTTGAAGCAAAGTTGAAGATCATGAAGATGATTGATCAAAGCTCAAGTTTTGGAAGACTAAAATAAAATTTATATAGGTTAATTTTTATAATTTTTATTATAACTTTCACTTAGTTCATTTTGGTATTTTGATGAGGCTCTTTCATGCATAATACGTATATAAATTAGAATATGCATGTAGGATATATAATTAAAAGAAATTTCATGTGAAATATTTTTAATAATCCTCTTATTATAGAATTTTTTAAGAATATATGAGTTTATAAAGTGCCTATAAAGTTAGAATAGGCTTGAATTGGTTTAGAATTGTTTTGGATAAGTTTTTATGTATTTCAGGGACTTAAACAGTAGTTATGGGGGAGAACGACGATGTCGTTGTTCACCACAGTTGAATTCGGACTAAAACGCACCATTATAAAATGTAGAAATCGTCTTTCAAAGTGTAAATCATGCTAAACAAATATTTCTTAACGGTAGAAAATGTTTAATGTATTAGAACATTAGACAATGATCATAAACAAATAATCAGAGATCCTGTTTTGCATTAGTTTTCATCATTTAAGTGTTGAATTTTCAATCGTTTAAGTGATTTATACATTGAAAGGATATGGGTGAGAAATTAGAGTTTGAGTTGTTTTAAAGGAATTTTTGTGCATTAGTTTCTGCATTCATCTTGAGTTTTTATAAGCCTCTAGATACACTAAATTGGTTTAAGCGAAATTCTTTCAAGTATATTTATGAGAGATAGAATAATTGTAAGTAAAAGGTTATCTTTAAGCCTTTGAAAAATAATTGAAAAAGATATCCTTAGGCCTAGAAAAAGGATTGTGTATCTAATGTTGTTTCCTTTGATTATAGTGAAAATTTTCAACAAGGTTTGTTGGGAACTAGACGTAGAAGAAATTAGAAATTTCCAAACTAGGATAAATCATTTGCATTCTTCTTCCCTATACTCTTTACTTTAATGCTTTTTAAGTTGTGTTTTAATTTATTTATTGTTATGTAAAAATTGTGTTTATATTATTATTTTGTAGATAAGTAAATTATTCCTAAGATTGAGAATATTGAAATCATTTTATTAGTTACGTATATTGTAATCTATTTCCGTAAAAGTATTTGATTTTTTTTTTAACTTAAGAATTCCTTATAGAAAATTTTAAGCTCTTAATTCACCTCCTCTCTCTTAGGTATCGTCTAGGATTAACATTATTACCGTGGATCCTAAATCTTAGAAATGTTTGTGTGGTAATCGGTTTGTGGTACTAATTTATTATGGAAAACAAACATCATTATATACGTCTCCAGCTTATTATGGTTAAATGTGTATAGTATAAAACATTAATTTTCTTTGAACCTAACAAAGCAGTGATCTCATTTGAATATAAAGCAATAATCACATGATATCCATGCCTTAGATTGTTCAATAAATGCCTAACATGTTGATAAATTGATGGGCATATTAACCTATTCGTCATGCATTCTCATTGTGCCTGAAGGAATTGGCATTGGTCTACTTGTCTTGTAGTTAGGGAATAAGTTTCAATTGCCTATAAGCATAAGTGTAGTAGAATTAATTTCATTGTTTTCTATGTGATTAATCCCTAAAAAAAGATTAAATCATAATCTTTGATTGATCGATAGAATAAATAGTATTTATCAGTTAGGAAATAATGCTCTTGAGAATCTATGTCCCTTAAAACGTTTATATGTATAGTGATAAGGAGTGTCTATATGGAGTGTCTGTATGAGCAATGCCTACCACTTAAATACATTTAAATCCTAAGCTATCGATAAAACATGTTCACATAGATGATTTTAAATCTCTTATAGCAATCACAACTATAATCAATAAGCACAAAGGAGGCTATATATAATGAAAAACTCACCATCAACTTATGCTTTGACATTGTTACTCTATTTTCTCTAATAAGTGTAAATGTGATTTCTGTAAATGCAGAACTTGGTTGACAAATGGACATTAATTAACTATGGATATGTTGTGGGTCTTATTTGTGATGATAATTGGGGAAATTATGTTCATAAAAAATTGGAAATCCTAAATAATGTCTTGAACCAAGGGAGGTTCCACCTTATTTTAGTAATAACAAAACTAAGTTTATTACTAATGCTTGTGTTTTAAGTGTGATTAAAAGATAGGTATGAACAAAATGCAAGTATGATCACTCAAGAGCTTCAAAGTAGAAATTAAATTTTATGGAGACACAAAGCTTAAAGAAGAAAATTAGTTTGGGTTTACTTATTTTTTATGTAAGCTTTGCTTCATTTTATTTTGATGGTTTAAGAGGCTTATCTTTATTCATTTATGCATACGTATCTTAAAATATGCACATAGGTGCATAATCAAGAGGTTTGTGTTTGTTATGTGATTATATGCGGTTAAACCTCTTGATTAGTGATTTAATTAATTAAAAATGTATAGGTTAGTATGAAATGAAGTTTTGATAACCTGAGTTAAAGAAATTATATTTTAGAATTGGTTTAAATATGAATTATGTTTTAGTTTTGTTTGAATTGAGTTTAATCAATTAAAATTTTGTTTAAGGTGCCGAACGGCTTAAGTTTAGCTGATGTGTTTAGATCAATCGACCAAATAAAGATGAACGGTCAACCGAATACTAGCCTATGGACAATCGGTGGATCGAACCTTGCCTTAGGTCGACCGAATGTTAAAAGGTATAAAGGAAAATATCAGGATTCGATGGATTACACAACGATCATTTATATTAACTCATATAACGTTATTATTACCGTTGGATAACAACTCTTTCAACTGGATTAAGTATAAATAGAGGATTTATATACGTGATTAAAACATAACAGTGATATATTATTTAGATTAAGTGTTCACTAAGTTTTTGTGGTTCAAAAGGCTTATTTACTTATTGTGAGTTTGTGTGAGGCATACTAAAGATTTATTTTTATGCATATATCTTTCAAGCCTCTTTAATTCATCAAGTAAAATTAAGTGAAGTATCTATTTTGAATTATGTTAGTGAGTTGGCGAGGTTATTTTTTGGCCTTAGAAAAAGAATTGAGTGAAGGGTTACTCTTGAACATTTAAAAGGGATTGCAAGCATCAACATTGTACTTGTTGTTGATTTTAGTACTATCAACTTAACAATGGTGTTGGGAACTATACGTAAGAGTAAGTGGCAGCTCTGAACTAGTATAAATCCTGTGTAGTTCTCTATTCTATCTCTTTACTTTTTATATACTTATTTTATTGTGTTGATTATTCATTTTGGTTAATTAAGTTTGTGTTTTAAGCTTTTGCATTATATTTATCCAATTTTAATTAATTAGGTAGATAATATTAAACACTTAATTCACCCCCTCTTAAGTGTCATATCGGCCTAATAATTAGTATTAAAGCGTAGGTCTCACATAGTTTTAATTCCAAAGAATTATTGAGTAAAGATCTTATGGCACAAATTAATAGTTTTCCTTCTTCTTCTAATTTAGAAGGTCACAACACATATAGAGTACCCTATTTTGATGGTAATAATTATGTAAATTGGAAGGTTAGAATGAGATATTTTTGTTGAAGTGAAAATGTGGACCTATGGCTTTGTGTTTCTCAAAAAATCACTTTACCTTCGAAACTTATAGGAAATAAAGTAGTGCTCAAAGAATACAATGAGTTAAATCTTGAAGAAAAGAGATTAGTGTCTCTAAACAGTAGAGATATGCATGTTTTATTTTGTGTGCTAAGCATAAAAGAGTTTACCTTAATATTTATGTGCGAATTTGCTCATGATATTTGGCGTACTTTGGAAGTTACTCATAAAGATACTAATCAAGTTAAGGAGACTAAAATTAGCATGATTACTCATCAATTCGAGTTATTTAAAATGTAGCATAAAGAAAATATTTCTACTATATATGCTTGTTTTAACAATTTTTTAGTGGACTAAAAGGTCTAGGTAAGATCTATTCTAATTTTGATCTTACTAGGAAAATCTTAAGGTCTCTACCAAAATCATGGGGACTAAAGCCGATTGCAATTCAAGAAGTAAAGGATTTAAACGTTCTACCAATGGATGAACTTATCGGTTCATTTTTCACCCACGAAATGATATTGAAGGAGAAACCTTACCTAAAAAGAGGAACATCGCTTTCAAAGATACAAGAAAGGAAGAAAGTGCAAACGAAGAATCATCCTATGGAAGTGAATAATAATCCATCACACTCATCATAAAGGAGTTAAGAAAGCTTATCCGAAGAAAGGCTCTTATTTGCAAAGGTAAGTACCCTTCTAAAAACAAATTTTCTAACCTAACGTGTTTTAAATGTGGCGAAAAAAGTATGTTAGATCCAATTGTCCACATTTCTAAGAATATGAAACAAGGAGAAGAAGAAGGAAAGAAAAGAAATGAAGGACTTTAAGAAATCACTAAAAGCGGGATGGTTCCAGTTAAGTGAATCAGAAAAAGAAGAGATAACAAATATATGCTTCATGGCTCAAAATGAGATAAGCATTCGTCATTCAAACAATGAATGTGAAGTTAGGTACACTGATGAGGAATTATTAGAATTCATAGAAGACATAAGTAAGAAAAAGAATAAAATGCAGGACAAAAATGAGGAATTGTTAGAATTCATAAAAGACTTAGTTAAGAAAGGAATAAACTACATGACAAAAATGAGGAATCAATGAAAATGATTGATGAATATAGATTGGAAAATAAAAGCCTTAGAAAAGATCTAAATTCAATGAACAAAGATAATGATGAATTGGTAAATTAAAATATCTCTTTAAAGAAAGAAGTGGAATCACTTAAAGAATTACTATTGAAATTTACAAAAAGGTACAGAAAAATTAGAAATCCTGCTAAGCGTTCAAAAGATGGGAAATGACAAATATGGGTTAGGCTATAGTAATGAAGCATCAATTAGTAAAATCATTTTTGTAAAGGGAAAGAATTTAGAAGACAAATGTCCTAAGGTAATTCAAAATGCATTATCAATTAGAACTCAACCTAGGAATCATGCATTCATATATGCATCAAGACCTATGAAATTTTCTCAACGTCGATTCAATGATACTAGAACCTTCACTCAACCTAGGCAAAAATTTCATCAAAGGTTCTATCATGACTATAAACCAAGGAATACATATAGATCTTTCATGCCACTATTTTTTACTTATTGTGAAGGGGTAACAATCAGTTAAGTGATCGAGTTTTTGATATTTTTTCAGTTAGGTGATCAAGTTTTCAAAATTTTAAATTGAGTGATTAACATTTAAAAAGTTAACCAGTTAAGTGAAAAAAACTTAAAGTCGTTAATCATTGACCCGACTCGATCCGACAACCTTAATCCAACTCGACCCACTTCAACTTTTTTACTTCTTCTGGTTAATTTTTTAAATGTTAATCACTCAATTGAAAAAGTTTTTAAATCTTAGTCACTTAACTGAAAAATGT
>JAOXYD010009669.1:0-15209 GCA_028565735.1 Pinacopodium congolense | reverse complement strand
ATAAAAAATTCAGTAAAAATCTATCTTAAAAATATTCTAAAATTCACTTAAAATAATTTTAGCAACAATTATTGTCTTGACTTTTTATTATGAATTCTAGTTATTATTTTACATGTATTATTATAAGAATATATTTTTAAATTTATTAATATTATTTTTACTTAATAATAATTCAATAATTAAATTATATTTATAAATATTATGTAAAAATATTCATTTATAAGATGAATTTATATTAAAAATCTTTAAATAAGTTATTAATCTAACTTTTTCACATTTTCGGTTAAGTGAATAAGATTTGAAAATTTTTTATTTGAGTAATTAACGTTTAAAAAATTAATCGAAAAAGATAAAAAGGTTGGAGTAGGCCGGTCGGATCTAGGTTGTCGGGTTGGGTCACTGACGAAGTTAGTCTTTTTCACTCAATTGGTTAACTTTTGAAACGTTAATCACTCAATAGAAATTTTTAAAAGCTTTATCACTTAACTGAAAAAATGTGAAAACGTTGATAACTTATTTGACTATTAACCCATATTCTAAAGTATATGGTTTCTAAATAAATGTATTGAGAATGATGCAAGAAATTTAAAGAATTATATGAGACAATACACTTGTAAAGATAAGAGAATGGCTAGTGATCTTAGTATTAAGAGTGTTTAGATGCTCTAGATTATAAAGAAGATTTAAACAATGATTCTTCTTATATATATCAATATAGGGTGTGCAACGTGAAAATTATCACACATAGTAACTCTCCCTTCCTCCTACCTCTATTTTTCCTTAGCTTACCTCTACTCCTTCTCTCCTACAAACTAACAGAGAGCACCTTACAAATGATTAACATTTTCATCTCTCCTAAACAAATAAAGAGAATAGTGAAAACTTTCAACATTTCCTTATCCTCTAAACAAAAATAAAGAACTATAACCATGCTCAATGCAACTAAAAAAGAGAGAGTTTCTCAAATCCCTAGTAGAGAGAATAATATGGCTTTTCTTTAGTACATTTCATTAAGAAAACAATAATAGTAACAAAAGCTCTCATATACCTTTTAGTTTCTACTACCTGCATATATTATCCCAAACTCCACAATTTCTCCATTTACCCCATTTCTTATTCAGACATATCTTTAACACAAGATCTTTTTTTTATAAATCAATTTATATCGATTAGATTTCATATGAAAAAATTTCTTTAATGTTTCTTAATATTTGTATAATAAAAATGTTTCCCCAATTTCCTCTTAACTTTACCTCTACTCTTGCCATTAGTACAATGTGATTTAAATCTTTTTAGAAAGCATCATTAGAAAGTTATGTTTTTTAGCATACTACAATAAAGGTGTTTCATGTTTTCTCTTAAAAAGATGGTGTCAAATCTTTCTTTAAACAATATATTAATTTAAAAAATGAAAATCTTTTTCTAACAAGAGTTAGGTGACATCTTCAATGATTTTAAAATAGAATCAAGACTTCAAATTTTATTCAAAGATGTCAATAAATGCCATTTAGGAGCAAAGTATGGGCAATGTATAATTTTAATTTCCTTTGAAGTAGATGTAAAGAAGGAGGATTGAAGTTGCTCTATTTCCTAACATGATCTAGATCTAAATTGAATTATTTGGTAATTCAAGAATGTCAAAAAGAAGGGACATGTGTGCTTAAAATGATGTGATTTCTAAATAAATATGTTGAGTTTGATACAAGAAATTTGTAAAATTATATGAAACAATGGATTTTTAAGGAAAAAGGGATTTGATAGTGTTCTTAGTATTAAGAGAAAAGGGAAGTGAGCAGTACTTTTTAGCTACATGCGTTTAACTCGCAAAACTGACTTAAAAATAGATCTGCTTGGAGTTAAGTGGTGGCTTGCTTAGTCCCACTGTTTTAGCCCTATTTTGCTCCACTCTTTATGTTTTCCTTGATTTTAATTTTAATTAAGGAATAATTCTCAAATTAAACAATTTAGAGCTATCAAGAATCATACAAGCTACAACTCTTTCTTCCTTTTACCTATATTTTTCCTTAGCTTACCTCTACTTTTCTTTGCTCCAAAAAAATTAAGGAAAAAAATTACATTTCGATGTTTCCCTATCTACCATAAAAACAAGGACAACACTATAACCTTTTAACGTTTCCCTCTCCATCAAGCAAACAATGAGAACATTGTAGCTTTTCAAAGTTTCTCTCTCCTCTAAACAAAAACAAAGAACTATAATAATGCCTAGTGTAGCTGAACAAGAGTGATGAGTTTCTCAAATCCCTAGTAGAGAGAATAATAGACCCTTTCTTTAGGGAATTTCTTTAAGAAAACAATAATAGTAAAAAAAAACTCTCATGTTCCTTCTAGTTTCTACAACTAGCATATAGTGCACCAGATCACACCATTTCTCCATTTACCTTATTTCTTATTTGGTCATATACTAATAATATATGATTTTTTTATTATAAGTCACTTTATATGGGTTGGTAGCCCCATGGTTTAAATTGAATACATCCTCCCTCAACATTTATGGAGTAAAAATTTTTCCATAGTTGCCCCTAACTTTATCTCTGCTCTTATTATTATCAAGATGTGTTCCAAATCATTTTAAAAATCAACAGTAGAAACTTATTTTTTTTAATAGGCTACACTAAAGGAGTTTCATTTTTTATCCTAAAAAGATGGTTTCGACTCTTTTAAACAATATAGAATTTCTAGAAGTCCAGAAGCATTATTTCAATAAAGGACAAGTGGCATCTTCACTATTTCAGAATATAATCAAGACTTCAACTTTTAACCAAAACAACTAATAAAGAGCATTTAGGAGTAATTTATGCACATGATATTGTCTTAGATTCCTTTAAAGTAGATAATAAGAAGAATGATTGAAGTTGCTTCATTACCTAACATATTCCAACTTTAAATCAATTTATTTATTAATCCTATAATGTCGAGAGGAAAGGATACATGTCCAGAAGGATGTGATTGCTAAATAAATGTGTTGAGATTGATGGTGCTTACTTTTTCTTCAAATAACTTATGGATTTTAGAAATCTAGAAGCATTATTCCAACAAGGGTTGAATGACATCTTCAATGATTTTAGACTAGATTTAGGACTTCAAATTTTAGCTTAAAAAAAACTAATACAGAGCACTTAGGAGCAAAGTATGCGTAGGATGTAATCTTAGTTTCCTTTAAGAGTAGATATAAAGAAGAAAGATTTAATTTACTCCATTTTGTAATAAGATCTAGCTCTTAATAATTTTATGTAATAATATGAGAATTTCAAAAGGAAGGCATACATGAATTCTAAACGATTTAGTTGCTAAATAAATGTGTTGATATTGATGTAAAAAAATTTCAAAATTATATGAACCAATGCATTTACAAGCAAAATAAAATGGCTACTATTCTTGGCATTAATAGTTTATTGGATGTTATACATATTGATGAAGGTTTACACAATGAGTAGAATCACACATGTTACAATTCTCCCTTCCTCCTACCTCTCTATTTTTTCCTGGGCTTACCTCTCCTCCTCTCCTCCAAACAAACAAAGAGAACCATAAAACCTTTTAATGTTTCCCTCTCGACCAAACAAATAAAGATAATATTGAAACCTTTTAATGTTTCTTTTTATACTAAAAAATAAATAAATAAATAAAAGGAACCATAACCATAGACAACATAGTTGAAAAAAACGACGAGTTTCTCAAAATCCTAGTATAGAGAATAATAGGGCTTTTCTTTAGAGAATTTCTTTAAGAAAATAATTATTATTATAAAAGCATTCATAATGCTTTTAGTTTCTACTGCCTATATATAGTGCAACAAACTCTACCATTTCTATATTTAACTCATTTATCATTTGGTGATATCTTTGATACATGATCTTTTATATTATAAATCATTTGATATATGTTGGAAGTCCTATGACAAAAACTGCCTACAGTCTCCCTTAACATTTATAAACTAAAATTTTTATCCTAGTTGACGCTAACTTTATCTCTACTCTTATTGTTATCAAGATGTGACCAAATCATTTTGGAAATTAGCATTAGAAAGTTATGTTTTTTTAACAAAATACATTAAAGGAGTTTCATGTTTTCTCCTAATAAGATTGTGTCGACTCTTTCTTCAAACAATATATGGATTTTAGAAATCCAGAACTATTATTTAAACAAGGGTCAGGTGACATTTTCAACCATTTTAGAACATAATTAAGACTTCAAATTTTAACTACAATAGTTGATGAAGAGCATTTAGGAGTAATATATGCATAGGATATTGTCTTTGTTTCCTTTAAAGGTAGAGAATAAGAATGATTGAAGTTGCTCCATTCCCTAGCATGTTCTAATTCTGAATCAATTTATTTAGTAATCCAAGAATGTCAAAAGGAAGGGATACATGTTCAAAAGTATGTGATTGCTAAATAAATGTGTTGAGATTGATGTAAGAAATTTGTGGAATTATATGAAATAATGCACTTGCAAGGAAAAGACAACAGCTAGTAATCTTGGTATTAAGAGTGCATGGGATGTTAAAGATTATGATGAAAGTTAAAAAATAATGAGTCTTCCTACATTTATCAACATGCAGGACATGAAATTTGTATAATCACAAACACTACAACTCTTCCTTCCTCCTACCTCTCTATTTTTCCTTGGCTAACCTCTAATTTTTCTATTCTCCAAAAAAAAACAAGGAGAAAAATGTAACCTTTCAATGTTTCTTATCCACTAAAGAAATAAAGAGAACAATGAAACCTTTCAACATTTCCACTCCTAAAAAGGAAAACAATGAACTATAAACTCGACTAATGTAACTTAATAGTAGTAAATAGTTTCTCAAATCCCTAATAAGGCTTCTCTCTTTAAGGTATTTCTTTAATAAAATAATAATAGTAACAAAAGCACTCGTATTCCTTTTATTTTCTGTTTCTTGTATATAATGCACCAAACTCTGCCATTTCTCTATTTTCCTCATTTCTCATTTGGTCATATCTTTAATACATGATTTTTATATTATAAACCACTTTAAATAGGTTAGAAGCCTTATGGGAAAAAATGCCTATAGTCTTCCTTAGCATTTATGGACAATAATTTTTACCCTATCTGCTTTTGACTTTATCTCTACTCTTGTCATTTTCAAAATGTGTTCTAAATCATTTTGGAAATTAATATTAGAAAGTTATATTTTAAAACATGCAACACTAAACACTTTCATGTTTTCTCCTAAGAAGATGGCCCCTTCTCTTTCTTCAAATAACATATGGATTTTAGAAATCTAAAAGAATTATTCCAATAAAGGCTGAGTGACATCTTCAATGATTTTAGATTAGATTTAGGAAATTTTTAAAAAAATAAATTATAAAGGGTATTTAGGAGCAAAGTATGTACAAGGTGTAATCTTAGTTTCCTTTGAAGGTAGCCATAAAGAAGAAGAATTGAAGTTACTTAATTCCCTAATTAGC
Source organism: Pinacopodium congolense (assembly GCA_028565735.1). Taxonomy (NCBI): domain Eukaryota; kingdom Viridiplantae; phylum Streptophyta; class Magnoliopsida; order Malpighiales; family Erythroxylaceae; genus Pinacopodium; species Pinacopodium congolense. The sequence goes on along the minus strand of JAOXYD010009669.1, from coordinate 9,753 downwards.
TCCAGCTCTTAATTACTTTATTTAGTAATTTGAGAATGTTGAAAGGAAGGGATACATATGTTCTGAATGATGTAGCTACTAAATAAATATGTTGATATTAATGTAAAAAATTTGTATAATTATATGAAATAATGCATTTGCAAGGAAAAGAGAATGGCTAGTGGTCTTGGAATTAAGAGTGTATTGGATGTTGTAGATGATAAATAAGGTTTATATAATAAGTCTTGCTACATATACCAACATGAATGGCATGCAATATGTAGAATCACACATGTTGCAACTCTCCCTTCCTCCTTCCTATCTATTTCTCCTAGGCTCACCTCTACTTCTTCTCTTCTCTAAGAAAACAAAAGGAACACTACAATCTTTCCATGTTTCCCTCTCCATAAAAAAACAAAGAGAACATTACAACCTTTCAACGTTTCCTTCTGCTCTAAACGAAAAAAAGAAGAAGAAGAGAGTTATAACCATATACATTATAGTTGAAAAAGAGTGACGAGTTTCTCAAATCCCTAGTATAAAGAATAATCGGGCTTTTCTTTAGGGCACTTATTTAAGAAAACAATAATAGTAATAAAAGTTTTCATATTCCTTTTAGTTTTTGTTGCCTCCATATAGTGCACCAAACTCAGCCATTTCTATATTTACCTCATTTCTCATTTGGTCATATCTTTTATGCATAATCTTTTATATTATAAATCACTTGATATATGTTAGAAGTCCTATGAAAAAAACTACCTATAGTCTCCCTCAATATTTATGTACTAAAAGTTATACCCTAGTTGCCTCTAACATTATCTTTATTCTTAACATTATCAAGATGTACCCAAAATCATTTTAGAAATTAATAGTAGAAAGTTATTTTTTGAACAAACTACATTAAAGGAGTTTCATGTTTTCTCCTAAGAAGATGGTGTCGACTCTTTCGTCAAACAATATATGGATTTTAGAAACCCAGAATTATTATTCCAATAAGAGTCAAGTGACATCTTCAATGATTTAGGAATATGATCATGACTTCAAAATTTAACCAAATTAGCTAATAAAGGACATTTAGGTGCAAAGTATATGCAAGCCATAATCTTGATTTCCTTTGAAGGTAGATAGAAAGAAGAAGGATTGAAATTACTGCTCCATTCTTTAACATGTTCTAGCACTAAATCAATTTATGTGGTAATTCGAGAATATCGAAAGGAAGTGTATATGTGTTCAAAAAGATGTGGTTGCTAAATAAATGTGTTGAGATTGATGCATGAAATTTGTAGAATTATATGAAATAATACACCTACAAGGAAATGAGAATAGCTAGTGATCTTGGTATTAAGAGTGTATGGCATGTTACAAATCGTAAGGAAGGTTTATATAATGAGTTTTCATGCATATATCAACATGTAAGGCATGTAATGTACAGAATCACACATGTTGTAACTCTCCCTTCCTCATACCTCTCTATTTTTCCTTGGGTTACCATTCAATATTTTTAATGTCGTACCGGTACTAATATGAATACCGAATTTAATATTGGTATGATACAATGTCAATATCAATTAATATCAAATATCATTTTAAATAATTTTTTAAAATTATAAATTAGTTCTTAAAATTTATAAAAACATTGTAAATATGTGTGTACATAAACTTTTGAAATTTGATACAAAAAAGTTTTTATTTTCAGTGATTATTTAAAAATTAAATAATTAATAATCATAAAAATAGAAACAAATCCAAACCCAAACTTGCCAATTGTCTGCACGCTTATCCTATGAGTCCCTCCCTTATCACTAGTAACTTACAAATCAAATTAGAATTTCTCTTTCTCTCAAAAAGTCCAATTTCACTTACTCTACCACTTTTTAGTCATAGGTACGTCTCTTATTTCCTTTGCTTCACCTTCTAAATTATTTATGTTCTTTATTTCTTTCTCTCATTTGTTTATTATGATGACTCTCTCCTATGTCATGCTCTTTTAGTATTTATCCTACTATCCACTCTCCCTCCCTCTCTCTAGACTTTAGCGTTTTTTAAATCCCACCGTAATCTTATAATTACTTGCCACTTCATCTACATTCAGACCAACATATCTAGTGGGCAAGGGAAGCAAGCAAGCGTGATAAGACCTTGGGGTGGGAGAAATTTTTTGGTCTTTTATTCAAATTTTGGTACTTGTGGATATTTTATTTACTAATTAGTACCAGTTGGTTTCACTAACATGATCGGTAGATGATATTGTTCAATGAGCAAGTATTGATAAAAGCATTATTACCACTACTTATTCTCTCCTCCAAATAAGTAAAGAGATCATACAACGTTTTCCTTTCCCCTAAACAAGCAAAGGGAGCACTAAAATCTTTTAATCTTTCCCTCTCCACCAAACAAACAATGAAAATACTACTACCTTTTACTATCTCTCTCTTCTCCAAAAAAAAATAAAGAACTATAATCATGCCCAAAGCAGTCGAACAAGAGTAACGAGTTTCTCAAATTCATAAAAGAGAGAATAATAGAGTTTTTTTTAGGGCATTTCTTTAAGAAATTTGTAATAGTAACAAAAACTCTCACATTTTTTTTAGTTTCTACTATTTGAATGTAATGCACCAAATACCACCATTTCTCAATTTACCTTATTTCTAACTTGGTAAAATGTTTAATATATGATTTTTTATATTATAAATCACTTCATCTAGGTTAGAAGCCATGTGAAAAAAATTGAATATAGTCTCCTTCAACATTTATAAACAAAAAATTTTATCCTAATTACCTCTAACTTTTTCTTTACTCGTGCTATTACCAAGATGTATTCCAAATCATTTTACAATCATCAATATAAATTTCTTATTTTGAACAATCAACACTAAAGGATTTTAATGTTTTCTCCAAAAAAATATGGTTTCGATTATTTCTTCAAACAATATATGGATTTTAAAATCAAGAAGCATTATTTCAATAAAGGTCGGGTGACAATTTCAATAATTTTATAATAGAATTAAGACTTTAAATTTTAACTGAAACAACTGATAAATGGAATTTAGAAACAAGTTTGCACAGGGTATAGTCTTAGTTTCCTTTGAATAGGCAAAAAGAAGAAGGATTAAAGTTACTCCATTCCTTAACATATTCCAACTCTGAATCGATTTATTTGGTAATCTTAAAATTTTGAAAGGAATAGATACATATGTTCATAAGGATGTGGTTTCTAAATAAATGTGTTGACATTGATGCAAGAAATTTGTGGAATTATATGAAATAATACACTTGTAAGGAAAATAGAATGGCTAGTTATCTTGGTATTAGAGGTCTATGGGATGTTATAAACTATGGAAAAAGTTTATACAATGAGTCTTTTAATATATATCAACATGCATGACATGCAATACACAGAATCACACATGCTACAACTCGTCCTTCCTCCTACCTCTCAAATTTCCCTTGAATTACCTCTACTTTTCCTCTCCTTTAAACAAATAAGGAGGAAAATGTAACCTTTCAATGTTTCCCTATCCACTAAGCAAACAAGGAGAACACTACAAACTTTCAATATTTCCCTCTCCTCCAATTAAAAACAAAGAACTATAATCATACCTAATGTAGTTAAACAAAAGTGAAGAGTTTCTTAAATTCCTAAGAGGGATTTTCCTTGAGATTTTTTTATGAAAATAGTAAACAATAACAAAAGCTCTCATATTACTTTTATTTTCTGTTGCCTACATATAGTTCACCAAACCTTACCATTTCTCTATTTACCTCATTTATCATTTGTTCATATTGTTAATACATGATTTTTTTATGATATGAATCACTATATATAGGTTGGAAGTCTAATGAAAAAAAATTCCTACGATCTCCCACAAGATTTATAGACTAAAATTTTTACACCTAACTGCCTTTTACTTTTTCTCTACTCATGTCCTTACATAATGTGTTCCAAATAATTTTGGAAAGAAACAATAAAAAAGTTATGTTTTAAACATGTAACACTAAAAAAGTTTCATATTTTCTCATAAAAAGATGATGTCGACTCTTTCTTCAAACAATATATGGATTTTAGAAATTCAAAAGCATTATTCCAATAAAGGTCGGATAACATCTTCAACAACATTATAATAGAATCAATACTTCAAATTTTAAATAATACAACTGATAAAAGGCATTTAGAAATAAATTATATGTAGGGCATGGGTTGTGTTCAAAGGATGTGTTTGCTAAATTAAAGTGTTGAGATACAAATAAAATGGAGAGACAAACTTGAAATTTTTTAATCTTTATTCTTCAAGACGATATCTGCTAAAATCAAATTGAATCCACCAATCATCTACTACAAAATCCTCATCATCAAAAGGAACCTGATCACCACCCTCATCCAATCTCATCCCACCAAAAGAGATATCAATATCCTCTTAATGAACATTAACATCTCCTTCCTAATCACTCTAATCTGGAAGACTTGGCTCCTCAAAAATTCAATATGCCAATGTATCAATATGATTTAAAGAAATAGGATCTGAAGAACTATTTGCTCTATTCAAAGTCCTAGTAAACAATAAAATCAAATTATTAATGAGATTCTAGAAATAATATTAAACATAATAATGATAATAACAAAAAGAATGTACCTCTTTTAAAACTTTAGGTTATATCTAATATAGATCAAATCATTCATCCCCTTAAAATGGATGAACTCAAATGTGCTCCAATTCCTTTCACATCCAATCATATTCACACATTGACTAAAAAAACAAATTGCAAACCTTTACAATCCTTTAACACCACGACCAAATTAGTACCACCAAACAACTTTAAGGAATAAAAAGAATCTTATAAAAAAATGAAACAATAATTAATTTTAAACAAGTAACAAAAATAAAGAAATGTATACCTATATTGAGCTTTGTCGTACCACTATGGGCATCCTAAAATCACCAATACCATCCTTATACGCCTTTATCTATGAGTTAAAGAGGACTTGCATCATCTCATAATCAATAATAATGGTGATGGTGATTAGCATCACCCTATTAATTTCAGTTCTCTTCCCATAATCGTACTTGAAGTGGACTGCTGGATTAAGGAATGTCCTAACAATAAATAAAGGAGAATAAAGCATGTGTTCCCATCTGTCATTAATGATAAAAGGAATGTCCTATAAAAATAAAATTCATTCTTCAAATTAGTTGTGATTTCCTTTACCCTCTCCATAGCATCATAAAAATTTCTCATCATGGGCTTATCATCAAAATCCTCCAAACGAAGTACTCTAACTAAAGGCTCATAAATACGGATGGTAAACTGGAAATTGTATCAAAACTACATATCCTCAACTACAATGAAAGCAACCTCCAATTTAGCATTAGACCTAACATGTTGATAAGTTAGCTACTTATCACCAGTAAACATCTATCTTAACTCCTTCTTCATCGTCACAAAACTTTGTAATGATAAAAAGTTAGTGGCAAATCTGACAATTGTAGGGTGATATAAGTTCCTCCCACTAGTAAACTCTCTCCTCATCAAATTTAACACCTATGAATGATTATAAATAAACCTAGTTGCCTTCTTTACCTTTAATATAGTCCCTTATATCATAAAAAAAAGTCTACCATCTCCGATATTTTTTAACATCAAATTAATATATTGAGTAGCACATGGAGTGCAAAAGAAAGAGTGATACTTTCGTAATCTCCTCCCAACGACTTTATAAGCTGCATCATTATTAATGATAAGTTTAGAAATGTTCTCCAAATCCACTTCATAAAAAAGTTTAAGCAGATAATCATCATTCCTAATCATGCCAGATGCATCAATTGATTTCTAGAACATAGTCTCTTTGGTTGAATAAACTAAAAACTTGATGAAAGACCCTTGTCTCTGACTAGTTTAACTATCACACATGATTGAACACCCATAAATAGTCAATATCATCCTTTTCTCTTCTAAATAATTTCTTATTTAAAAAACAAAACTGGTAAGAAGTTTACCTTTATAGTCATCTAGTAAAGGAGCCTTATCCCGAATTACACGAGGTAATAACATCTACCATAGACTGATAATAATGAGACTGAGTAGAATAAAATGACACACTTGTATTATGTCACCATCTAATCATAGCCATATTTACTTAGTCACCTACTTTCATTATTTGCATGGTGGTATAAATGGAAGGTTGAGATCCTATAGTTGTTTTTAGAGCAAAAAAAACTAAAAAATGACTTTTTTGTTTTCTTTCTAACCTTACTACTTCCTGAACTACTCCCCTCTTATTAGATAGAAGGGATAGAAGGTCATCTAATTCTAACATAAGATCCATCAACATCAGCTCTACCGTTACTGAAAAATGAATGCCTACTGCCAATGTTAAAATTCAATCTAACTCTTATATCTTTCTCTTATTGATACTACTCTATCGAATTCTTCGTCTGTCACTCCATATGATGAGGAACCTTTCTACAAGGCTCCATGTCGCCCTTTATTCTAGTTAAATGCTTCTTCAATCTTGTGATTCCTCCACCTTTCAAAGTTTTTTCACAATAGAAGTTTATGAACTAGCTCTTCGATTTAAGAACCAATCTACTGTAAGTTTATGCCGAATTGTCAAATCTTCTAGAAGGGACTAAAATATCACCAATAGTGCTTAAAGTCAAACTACCCTCTATTTACCTGTCAAAATCATTTAAAATCAAACTACCCTCCATTTACCTGTCAAAATCAATGTAATTAATTAAGACATCAAATAAAATAAACTAATTGTAATTGACTAAACTTATATAAGTTACTACATACATTCAATTGTTGATTCTATGCTTATCATACATCTAATTACATGAATATATATCCAATTTAGAAAAACATAACACGATTTTAAATAAAATTAAAAATTCCTTAATTCCTATATGCCTAAATTAGGGAAATTTAAAATTCAATCAAATTAAATGCAATTAATGATTCTAGTAGGTCAATTGTACATCTAATAACATGAATATATATTCAAAATTATAAAATATAACACAATTTCACCTAAAACTAAAAAAATCTTTGATTTATAAATGCATAAATTGGGAAAATTAAAATTCAGTCAATTCAAATGTAATTGATGATTCTATTAGGTTAATCATACGTCAATTACATGAATATATATTCAATTTCATAAAAGATAACGCAGTTTTATCTCAAATTGAAAAAATCTCAATTCTAAAACCTAATTCTACCTTAATTTGAAATTGATTCAATCTAAATGTATTCATATCAAATTCAACTTCTACAATGCTTAAAATTGATGAATTAAAATTAATAACTAATTGAATGAAAATTAAATGAAATTAACAAATCTCAAATTTTAAAGTTAAGAAATTTACCAAATTAACTCAAATTCTTCAAATTAGTTGATAGAAATAGATGCAGACATTATAGGGATGCTAGAGCTTCCTATTATCTGTCAGAATCTGGTTTAAAACTTGAAAAATCACCGAAAAATGATTTGGAACTCAATTATTTAAAAATAGATATTTTATGATTGCTCAATGTTTTAAGAGGTGTGTTTAGGTTGTTAGAGTTGGATGAAGATAATGAGTGAAGGATTAAACTCAAATTTATGAGTTTTGTATGAAAAAGTAGGATTTAAGTAAAGGGAATGAAGGATGCTCAGATTTAGGTAAAGGGGTCCAAGAATGCTAAGAAAGAAGAGGAAAGAAGAAAAGAAAATGAGGGGAAAAAAGGGGTCTGCATCATTTTAATTCGGCCATCAGTTGATTGATGTTTGATAAATTTTTAAAAATTATTTTAATCTTCAAACTTTTAGAGAACTATAATTTAACCTTGGTTTTTGACCAATATACTGGTATTGGCCCAAAACTGCCTAGTACAGACTAATATTCCCAATACAAGCTAGTATATCGGCCCAGTAAGATACGGGCTCAACTCGTACCCATAACGACAGAATATTGCCAATACGTATAAGTTTTCCATACATTGATCACAGTTTACACTTATTATTCATCAAATAATACATAACCAACATCTTGTAACTCAATTATTATGTTTAATATGTGTCTTAAATGCTTTTACATTGTATGATTAGAACACATCTTACAACTGTCAAACTTGATAGTGAGTGACATCAATTTAGTTATAGAGAGGTACTTTTAAAAAACGCAACTAAAGCAAATTACATGACTTTGGTATTATCATATTTTCTAAACTCATGCATTATATCATTGCCCATACTAATCTACAGGTGTAATGCAAGCTAGCAAGTTCCTCTTTTCTAATTTGTATATGTATCATAGTCTTTTTTGTATTGGGTTATATTACAATCTTTAGGAATATCCATGGTTATATTTAATGGTTTTATAGCCTTTGCTCCTCCAATATATGTTAGATTTTTATATTCTGTATTTCATAATTATTATCATTCAATTTTTCACCCTTTTTAAGTTGGATGACAATGATCTTTAATACAATAGCCATGTTTGAATTATTAAGTTTTTATATAATAAAAGAGAGATATTTACAATTGCTTGTTGTGACCATATCATACATATATCAAATAAATAATTGAAATTCAATTGGTTACGAAATCAAAAAATAATACATATACTCAATCATCATTTATATAACAAATAAATTTTAATTACGACATTCAAATATAATTTAAGGAAAAGGAACTTATTCCTAATTTTTTCAACTAAAAAAATTAATTCAAACTTAATTAGAAAACCTATTTCTAATTTTTATTATAATTATAAATTTATTTTTAATTTTTATTAAACTAAACAAATTAGTTTTTTTAAATAGAAAACTTATTTATGATTTTAATTAAACTAAACAAATTAATTTATTTCAACTCAAAAATTCATTTCTAACTTTTATGTAATTGAAAATTTATTTTTAATTTTTTTCTCAACTAAAAAAATTAATTTAGTTTAATTAGAATACTTATTTCTAAGTTTATTCTAATTAAAAACACATTGCCAATTTTTATTTAACTAAAAATTAGTTTTTTTAATTACAAAAATAATTTTTAATTTTTTTCTAGTTAAAAAACTTATTTCTAATTTTTATTTAACTAAAAAATCGTTTATTTTAATTAAAAACTAATTTATAATTTTATTCTAATCAAAAAATTATTTCTAATTTTATTCAACTAAACTAATTAGTTTTTTAATTAGAGAATTTATTTCTAATTTTTATGCAGATAAATAATTAGTTTATTATAATTTAAAAAATTATTTTTAATTTTGTGTGCAAGTAAAAAATTAGTTTATTATAGTTAGAAAAATTATTTATAATTTTATTATAGGTTTAATTTTTATTAATTTATTTAACTAAAAAATGAAAAGAGCTATTGACACATGCACTGTATTCCACACACTTTTTGTCAAGTGTAAGTGCCAGTCACATCCAACTTAACCAGATCAGGTGCATGCAGTCTGCTTCCTCTAACCCTCCTTTTCTTTTTCTTTTTTTTTTTTGGAACTGACTACATGGCCTCTCATAGGTGGTCATGACCAATCTTATTATTATAATAATAAATATATTATTTAAAATATAATAATATTATATTATATTATTATTATTATAAGGCTAATAGGTTATAAATGTCCATAATACGTCGAAAATGTAGTTTTTTCCTTTTTTTCTCTCTATTTCTTGTTAGTTTATGTCCTTGCAGTCAATCATTTGGCTATAATTACATGTATGACATTGTGATTTTCTAAATTAATAAAAGGCATACTTTATCTTTATGTGTTTTGTTAATTATGT
>JAOXYD010009659.1:0-15210 GCA_028565735.1 Pinacopodium congolense | reverse complement strand
AGGTTGGGCTAACCGAAACCCGGTTATGAAAAATTTTTCTGACACTTATTTTATTAATTTGGACGCTGCGATTCCATCGGAACGCCTTACTAGGTCATTTGAAATCATTTAATTACTTGAATCATCAATAAATAAGCATAATTAGGAAATATTACAACATATTGAGGTTCGGGGTCTTACAATAGAAGAGAGAAAGCTATTAAAAGAAGAGATAAAGTGGAAGAAGAAGATAGAAGAGAAAGAGGACATAACAGAAGAGAGAGAGCAAAAGAAGATAGAATCGAAAGAGGGCATAACAGAAGAGGAAGACCTAAAGAAGAAGAAAGAAAAGGAAGATGAAGGTGAGAGTTTATAGAAGCCATCTAGGTTGTTTGTTGATCCTAATGTATAATTATATAAAACTAGGATTTCATACCCTTAAAGGTTGAAGAATACAAACCTCGATATGCAATTTGAGAAGTTCTTAGATATGTTCAAGAAACTTCATATAAATATCTTATTTTTCGAGATAATTGATCAAATGCCCTTGTATGCTAATTTTTTTTAAAAGAAATCCTATCTAGGAAGAGAATATTGGAGGAATATGAGGCGATTAAACTTAATGAAGAGTGTTCTACTATCCTATTAAAGAAGTTACCTCCAAAGCTTAAGGACTCTGGTAGTTTTAACATTCCTTTTACAATTGGTAGCTTATAGATAGATAGGGCTCTGATGGATCTTAGAGTGAGCATTAATATAATGCCCTTATCTATTTTTAAAAAGCTATAATTGGAAGAACCTAAACCAATTATAGCCTCATTACAATTCACTGATCAATTTGTAACCTGTCCAAGAGGGATCATGGAGGATATACTTGTGAAAGCTAATAAATTTGTTTTCCCTATTGATTTCTTTATCTTGGATATGGAAGAAGATAGCACAGTGCCCATTATCTTGGGAAGACCATTTATGGCTACTGCCAAGGCACTGATAGATGTACATGGAGGAATGCTCATTCTCAAACTTCAAAATGAAGACATTGGGTTTAATGTTTTTAGAGTAATGAAGCATCCCTCCACCTTGGATTGATGTAACTTCATTGAAGTTTATTCTATTTGAGATTATTCATATCCTCTGCAAAAATAATTGATTTAGTCATGTTCTATGGAAGAAGAGGAAGAGCAAGTCAAAGAAGTATTGGAGGGATTAAAAGTAGGAAAGGAGACCTCTAATTAGATTTAATCTAGAAGGTTTGAACCTTTAGAAAGACCAATTCAATCCCTTACAAGGCCATCAATTTAAAAACCTCTGACTCTTAAACTTATGCCTCTTCCCTTGCATTTTAAGTATATCTTTTTGCTACCTCCATCACAATTACCTGTGATTGTATCATTATCATTGACTAATACGATGGAGGAGAGATTATTGAAAGTTCTTAGAAAGCATCAAAATGATATAAATTAGACCTTAGCTAATATTAAAGGGTTAAGTCCTTCCATTTGGTACTCATATAATATTCATATAAGGCAGAAGTAAACTTTTGGTCCAACTGCAGCGCAAGCTTAATGCGAATATAAAAGAAGTGATTAAGAATTAAGTAGTTAAATTCCTAGATGCTAGTATTATCTTTCCAATTTTTTATTCCATGTGGGTTAATCTAGTTTAGTTAGTACCAAAGAAAGGAGGAACTACTATAATAAAGAATGACCAAGATGAATTCAATGACGTATAAGCATTGACTATAGCAAGTTAAATGACACCACATGAAATGATCACTTTCCTTTACCCTTCATAGATCAAGTAATTGAGAGATTATTTGGGCATTTTTAGCATTGTTTTCATTGTGATTTAAATGGATATAGTTTATACTTGCAAATTCATGCTACTCTTAAGGTCAGGAAAAGACAATATTCACATGTCCTTATGACACTTTTGCATATAGAAAAAATTCCTTTTAGCTTATTTAATGCTCCTGCCAGTTTCTAGTGCTGTGTTATAGCAATTTTTGTAGACATGATAGAGACTTGAATTGAAGTGTTTATGAATAACTTTTCAGTATTTGGCACATCATTTGATACATGTTTAGAGAATTTGGAGAAGGTGTTGAGAAGATGTGAAGAAACCAATTTGGTATTAAATTGGGAAAATGTTATTTTATGGTGCAAGAGTGCATAGTTTTTTAAGTCATAAAATATCAAGCAAGGGTATATAAATAAACCCAGCAAAAGTAGAATTTAATACTCAACTTCCACTACCTAATTCAATTAAAGCAATTCAAAGCTTTCTTGGACATAAGGGATTCTATAAGCACTTTCTTAAGGATTTTTCTATGATATCTAAGCCCCTAACTAAGTTATTAACTAAGGATGCAATCTTTAACTTTAATGAAAACTATATACGTTCTTTTCAATTATTGAAGGAGAAGCTCACTAAAAACCTATTTTGGTATCACTTGATTAGTTTCTTTTGTTCAAAATTATGTATGATATAAGTGACTTTGCAGTTGGTGTAACTCTTGGGTAAAAGCATGGAGAATTTTTTCATCTAATTTATTACACATAGCTATCATGTTCGCATTTGATAAATTTTAGTCTTATTTAGTGCTATCAAAGGTAATTGTATATACAGACCAATATGCTCTAAATTACTTGATGAACAAATCTAATGCCAAACCATAATTGATTCAATGGGTTCTCCTTTTACAGGAGTTCGATATCAAAACCAGAGACAAGAAAGGAAGAGAAAATTTTGTGGCTGATCATTTATCTCATTTAGATGAAGTTGTGATGGAGAAAGAAGATAACTAAGCCATTAAGGAGGTCTTTCCTGAAGAGCATTTGCTAGTCAAGCTTACCTCACCTTACCTTAGTATGTGGATTTCGTGAATTATTTGGCTGGTAATGTTATAATTTCTAACTTTTTATACCAACAAAAGAATAAATTCTTTTATGAGGTTAAGAGATATCTTTTATATAACCCTTTCTTATATACGATTTGTTCTAATGGTATAATTTAAAAATGTGCACCTGAAGAGGAAGTTCCCTATATTTTAAGCTAATGTCATTCTCGTAAGACTGGAAGATACTTTGGACTCACTAGGACTACACATAAGATGCTGAAGTGTGGTTTCTATTGGCCAATCCTATTCAAGGATGTATTTCAATTTGTTAAATCTTATGACAATTGTCAAATAGTTGGAAATATCTCTCTGAGACATGAGATGCCATTGAACAATATTTGGGTATGTGAAATCTTTGATGCTTGGAATATTGACTTCATGGGACCATTCCCTACTTTATACTATAACCAATACATCTTAGTAGCTACAGATTATGTGAGTAAAAAGGTTGAAGCAGTAGCGCTTCCAACTAATGATGTAAGAGGAGTACTTCAGTTTTTGAAGAAGAACATTTTCACAAGATTTAGGACACCTAAATCCATCATAAGTGATGGAGGAAAGCATTTTTGCAATAAACAATTTGATTCCTTGTGAGCTCGTCATAAGCTACCAAATTATAAAATACTTAACTACACTCAACTAAGTAACTAAGGTGAGTTAGGGTCGATCCCACAGGGAGTTAGTAGTGTTTGGGAACTATTTATAATGTTACACAAAAGAAAATAAAATAAAAACAAATCCCTTGAATTGAACGACATTAAAATAAAGACAACGACAAATAACAAACATAAAATGAATAAACAAATCACATAAAAGAAATAAATAGACTTCAATAAAAGAAAGATATGCAGAAGATAATATAAGATTTCTAGACTTGTAGTTGATTCTCAAAATAAATAATTTGTGATGGGTCTAAAATGCTAGCCTATAGGTTCGAACAAGCTCTCAAACCCTCAATTCCTCCAATTTTAGATAGGTCCTATACAATAGAAAACATACCCCTAACGACAAGGCAACCTATAATAAGCTCTCTAGATTTAACGACATGGTAGCTTTAACACATTAGGGAATAGCTAACCTAAGTCACAATCTTGCAACCTCGAATTATGTAACTTAGAGAATTAGAATTCTAAACTAGTTGGTTAAGTATCCTAGCAAATCCGACTAGTCTATTGCCATTTGTGGAAATCGCTAAAGACAATTACGTATCATATGGCTTAATCCTAGCAATTTAACTAACAATCATACCTAGGGTAGCTAATCCTAAGCATTAATTCCTAATTCATGACATTTATGTTGAATCCCAATTTAATCCTAACCTAAATCACAAAGCCCATTTAATTCCTAGTCAATTCTCACATTTATTCATCCAAAATTCCATCATTAACTTCCGACCCAAGACTAAGCTAGCTAAACATAATTAAAATAATTAAAAAATATATTAAACAAACTAATAGCATAATAAAAAAAAAATAAAGGGCTGGAAAAATAAATATAACAAAAGAAAATAATAACAAAAAACTGGAAAATTAAATAAAACACTTAGATTAATAAAATCAAAGCATTCCATTAACAAATAACAATAACAAAGTTTCATCACAGATAATTAAATAAAATACACCAAACAACTAATATTTAAAGACTAAAACAGGAAATGGAGAGAATAATAACAAAAGAAATGGAAAATACAAGCAAAAGGATGCAAATAAACTAAAAACTAAATAAAGAAAAAAAACTAAGAAGAGAGCAGGAGAATGGACGGCTCCTCTCAAAACCAAGAACAAAATGGAGTTCTTTTTCCCCCCTTTGTATAAGAAGCCAAATATATATACATGTGTGTGTGTGAGAGAGACAGAGAGAGAGCTTAGGGTTAGGAGCTTTTCTTCAAGTGATGTCATTTTTGTCTTTGCTTTTGGAAGGCTTTTATTTTGCTTCTCGAATCAAATTGCTTGCTTTCTTTTATTGGCAAGTCCAAGCTTTGTCTTTGTTTTGGTCTTTTTTGACTGAATTCTCTCATGAAGTGGAGCCTTTGTTAACCCTTGTTTGGAATTTTCATTTTTAAGCTTGACCGAAGTCTTTTCTCCTATCCATTGTTTTTATGTTGGTCTTTGACCATTTTTGGTCTTACCCAAGAAAGGGTTTTCTCGAGCAATGTTTTTTAATGATTTCAAGCCCTTTTTGCTTTTGTTTTTTGTGTCTTGGAGTGCATGCTTTTCCTAGTTAGATGGCCTTTCTTTAACAAGCTTATATACTCTTTTTTTCCTTAAGTAGTTTAACTTTATTTTGCTTGCTCTTTTCTTTGCTTCATTTCTCTTCTAAATCTTCATGCTTTTATCCAAATTTTGTATTCCATCATTAAATCTACATGTCAATTTATTAGGAACACAAAATAAGAAATTAAACATAAAAAAATAGGAATGAATTCAAATGAAATAACATATAAAAATATAACAAAATTCATTCCTATCAGGGGGTTCATCACTCGAAGTCTTAAATTTACCTAACTTTATTACTTGTTCGCGACATTGGTTTTTAAGTAAATTTATTTTGGTTGTCAAAGTAAAATCGTTAAAAGTGCTCCACATTTCTTAATCACTTAACCAATGCAACAGATCCCCTAAGGAGTAATAAATAGTTGGATGATCTCACAACTCCTTGTCCTAATCATACAAAGCTTATAGACACCCATGAGGAAACTAGAAAGTTGGTACTAACCTGATGTTCACAATTTAAACAATATTAAGATCAACTAGACAAGCGCACCTATCACTCTATAGTATAGTTCAGTGAATACAAGTATCATTGACATGACGATTATAAAAACTAATAATAATTGTCATTTTATTATCTAATCTAAAAAAACTAGAGTTTGATTTGAAATAATTATTAATTAAGCTATAATTAATTAATTAAATTAAAATCACAATCCAAGGTAATTAACACAAAGAAATAACAATCAATAAGAACAAGAACAAGATGAAGAATCCCCTTAGAACCTTAATATGATCAGGTTTTATCTTGACTTAATGATTAAAACTAATTACTTAGACTATTAAAATCCATTAATTAAATTATATTCTTTCTCAAGAAATATAATGTCCATCTCTTAGTTGATTAATTAAAATATGTTATATATTCAAACTCTAAGAAGATGCATTAAAATGGCTAATAGATTTCATGGGTTAAATTTGAATCTAACCTAAAAAGCCTATATGCTTCCTTATCTAGAAATTCATGCAAACCTTTTCATTCATGAAATTTATCTATTCAAAAAAATAATTTCACAATAAAATTATATAAACTTTAGGATGGAATTGAAATTTCTAGCAAAATTCCAACTTAAACACAAAAATAATATGACTAAATTTAAGAAAGTGCATGTCTTTCATTAAATTAAAGAATAAATCATTAAAACAATTATTTCTAGGCTCTATCCCATCTTGATCTTAAAGAAAATCAGTTTATATCCATAAAAATAAACTAAATAATCATCAAGAAAGAAAAAAGAGATTAAAAAAACACTTTTTCATAACATTTTGTTCATCAATCTTCACTTTAAACTTATGGAGTCCTCTTGATTTTTTTGAATCTTATGTAAAATAGTGTTGGGTTGTGTTGCTTCTCTAGGAAAATTATTTTTTCCTCTTTAAAGGTAAAGATTAACATAAAACCCTCAAAATTTGTCTTTATATCTATAGATTATCATGGATAATAGAATTTTATCATGTCTATGAGAATGTCCCTATTTTCTTTAAATAAACAAGAACTGTCATGGCCAACATCCTGGCTATGAGATAGATGGTAAGATAAACTGCCCTTCCAAGAACTTTCTTCTCCTTCTACCCGTTAACCTAATGATTTGTCCAAGCTTTCCTATGATCTTAATCAACTTAAAAACATATAAAAAAATCAATTTTTTCCAATCTCATGTAATCAATATCAAATTCAATAATTCAAACATTGAAGTTTTAAAATTACATAAAATACTTTAATTCTACAAATAAAAAGATAAAAATTAAATTAAATATATATATAAATTAGGCAATATCATCACTACATCACTTTAATTGCCCAATGTAATTCCCTCAGCTTTTACATCTTCTTTTGAGATAGGCATGAGATTGATCACCTGCATTAGTAGATAGAACATATTTAGGAGCATCTTCCTTTAGAGACTCAGGACCAAGCAATTGATAGTGTTCTATTTAATACTTTCATTTTGCTTAACTATCTTTTTTTATCAATTTAATAATTATTATAAGAATATTATATCTTTTGCCTCTTTTGTTTCTCCTTTTTTGCTTTTTAATTAAATGTACTCCTTCTAATCAAAATTTTTTTTTGTCTAATGGAATTAGGGGATTTTTTCGTTCCAATTTTATTTGAACATGAGGACAATTTTTAGCTTAAAAGCAAAGAAAGAGAATACATTTGAATTATTATAATTCTTGATAGCGATTTATTTGGGCATCTCATTTTGAAATTTTTTTTATAGATAATTAAATGTTAATTATTGTGCTTTGATTCAAGTAATGTAATTAGTATAGTGAGTATTGATCAATCCTTGATTGGTTATGGACTTCCTTAATTATAGTTATAAACTGAATACATGAATTTAATTTTGTATACATGATATTGAATTCTTAGTGAGGCTTTATATGGATTCTTGTGAGAATTTGGAATTAGGTGTTCAATTTTTGTAAATTTTTTAAAAATTTTAATGATTAAAAGTAATTGAATTAAATTGAGAATAATCATAAATATAAATGCGTATGTAAAATCAAGACGGACTACAAAATGTCCTTACTAGATAAGATGGAGTGTAAAATACAGTTATCTGAACTAATTATGGAGTGATAAACATGATTAAGTCATGATGGAGCATAAAAATATATTATTATATTTTCTCTTTTGTTTTTCCTTTTTTCTTTTCAACTAAAAGTACTCATTTTAATTAAAAAATTCTTGTCTTAATGAAATCGGTGGATTTTTTATTCCACTCTCTCACTTTTGTTGATTTATGTTATTTGAACATGGGGACAATGTTTAGCATAACATTTGGGAAAGGAATGCAATTGAATTATTATTTCTTGATAGTGATTTATTTAGATATCTCATTTTGAAAATTTTATAATATTAATTAAAGGTTAATTAATGTGCTTTGATTCAACTAATTTAATTAGTATAATGAGTGTTGATTAATTGGTGATTAATTATGGATTCACTTGATTATAGTTATAGACTGAATACATGAAGTTAATTCTTTATACATGGTATTGAATTCTTAATGAGGCTTTATATGGATTCTTGTATGAATTTTGAATTAGGTGTTCAATTTTGGTAATTTTTAAAAAAATTTAATGATAGAAAGTAATCAAATTCAATTAAGAATGATCATAATTATAAATATGCATGTAAAATCAAGACAGGGTACAAAATTTCCTTGCTAGATACGATGGAGTGGAAAATACACTTATCTAAACTAATTACGAAGTGATAAACATGATTAAGGCATGATGGAGCTTACAAAATATATTATTATCTTTTCTTCTTTGTTTCTCCTTTTTTCTTTTCAGTTAAATGTACTCCTTTCAATTAAAAAATTATTTTCCTAATGAAATCGGTGGATTTGTTATTCCATTCTCTCTCATTTATTTATTTATGTTATTTAAACATGCGGACAATGTTTAGCTTAATAGTGAGGAAAGGGAATGCAATTGAATTATTATGTCTTGATAGTGATATATTTAGGTATCTCATTTTGAAAATTTTATAATATTAATTAAATGTTAATTATTGTGCTTTGATTTAACTTATTTAATTAGTATAGTGAGTGTTGATTAATTCTTGATTAATTATGGATTTACTTGATTATAGTTATAGGCCATATACATGAAGTTAATTCTTTATACATGATATTGAATTCTTAATGGGGCTGTATGTGGATTCTTGTAAAATTTTGGAATTAGGTTTTCAATATTGGTAATTTTTTTTTAAATTTTAATGATTGAAAGTAATTAAATTCAATTGAGAATTATCATAATTATAAGTGTGTTTGTAAAGTGAGATGGAGTATAAAATGCCCTTAATAGGACAAGATAGAGTGAAAAATACACTTATCTGAACTAATTGTGAAGTGATAATCATGATTAAGGCATGCTGGAGCATAAAGCCACATGCCATTGAATGACCTTAGAAACGTTTGCATAATTGTCGATATGAGTCTTTTAACATTGGCTTTGTTTTATTTTATTTTTTTCATATGTGTTAATCTAGAATCAATACTAAATTACGAGTTGTTAACTATATTGATTGCAATGGTTTAAATCATGGTGTCTAATTATTTTTTAGCTACCATTAGAATATTTAAATGACTATATGAGTAGTTGTTTGAGGGCAAATAATAGTTCAAGTATGGGGTAATTGATAGGATTATTTTATATAGATTTTTAGACAATGTTTGAATGTAATTGTACCCATATTAATCTATGATTTTAACTAATTTAAAAGTCATTTTGATTAATTTCCAAGTTTATTCCCATTTAAAGAGTTAAATGCTAAAAAATGGCAAAACCCGATGTACTTGGTAGAAGCCAAATGGCTTTCTTAAACAATGTCATTAATGTTCCCATGTAGCACTATTTAACTTCCAAAAGAAGTTAGTCAATCAACATTATTTGGAAATAACATATTTTATTTTAAATGAACCATTGTTTACGTTACACTTTGAAGTCAATGAATCAACGTTGGTTAAAAGTAGCACTACTATGATTGATGTTCACCGTCATTTATTACTAGATGCAAGATAGAGTATCAATGATCCTCCATAATGATGTTGTTTAACAACATATTCAAGTTCTATTTCACTCTTAGATAGCGTGTCTTAAAAGAGTTTTTCAAGGGCAAACTAGTTAATTTAACCTTTAATTAGAATCAAAACCTTAATAGTCCTCCACATCAAGAAGAGACAGAAAAGTTAGAAGATTTTCATAATTTTTTAGTTTTTTCCTCAACATTTCAATATATACAATGAGTTTTGAGTTTGATCAGATTAGATCTGAGTAAAATGAAAGAGTTGAAATCTTAATTAACACAGAGAATATTTTATTATGCTTCTAACTCTTCTATTCTTTCATGTTCTTAACTCTTTGTTTCATTAGTAAGAATGTGTGCTACATGTGTATTAGAGTGCATTTCCTAGGTGTTAAAGTGCATTAATAGGTTTTTTTAGGGTTATAATCATATTTTAGGGCTTAAATTTATACTATTGTTAATGTTTTCTGTTATGATAATTGATTTAGCACAAGGATTGATCTTATTTGAAGGATTATCTAATGTGTTTTTATGTGGAATTGAAGCAAGTCACTTATAGGAGATGACGAAGAAGTTAGAGGAGAAGCTAGAGAAATAGCACCTGTAAGCAAGAAAATGTGACACTAACTGTCATGATTGTGCATTCTGCACAACCGTGCAATGTAGAAACTCTACTAGGATGAGGGATTCACACGTTTTTTATGATTTTAAGCTATTTATGACATAAGAAGTAATGGAAAACCTTAAGAGCCACCTTAGAAGAGTTAGGAAATATTTAAGGAAAAAGAAAAACATAAAAGAGGTGGCTAAAACAAGAGAAACTCAAGATCAAACATCGAGAACTCAAGAACAACTGAATTTCTAGATTTTCCATCACAAGGGTAAGAAGGAGAAGACATTCAAGCTGCAATTTTTTTTTCGTTTTTTGTCTTCATATGTCAAATCTGGATCATTCAGATTTGATCATAGTTATGCATTGCTAAACTTCTTTTAGGGATTACTCTTGAATTGTTTTTTTTAAAATTTTATCATATTGATTTAACATATATATACTTTGTGATTTTTATTATATTTATTCTCTATTTTGAATCGAGGGATTGAATTGTATATTTGTGATATACTGTATAAAGAGAGTTGGTACTATAATAGACCTATAAACATCATATTGATAGAGAATTGAAAAGAGATCTTAATTGCTCATTATTTACTTAGAGAATAGATCCAATTGGATAGTTAAAGAGATTGAGAGATTGTTATTCAATTATTTCCTATCTCAATTTAGAGTTTTTGATTGGATCTTGAGAAAGTGTAGCCAAAACCATGGGATATATAGGGTAAAGCATCATTAAATGAATAAGGTGATGGGAAGCCAAAATAAGGATAAAAGGAATTCTTAAGTATTTATCATTGTTTGATCTCAAATTCACTACTACACTATTAATTGTTCAATTGTTAATTTGTTTTAGTTTATTTTCTCTTCAGCTACATTCATTCTAGTGTTTTCCTCAAACTAAAATTGTTAAATGACTGATCACAATTCTTGAGGTAATGATACTAGTTAAAGTACAAGTATATGACCTATATACTTGCAGTATAGCACACCCGACACAATAATATGTTCTTTTATTATATATTTGTGTTCATTAATGAATATGTGTAGTAATTTTCTGAATAGCTAAGGATATGGTATTATATGGACTAATTATTATTCTATTTATCATTCCTTTTAGGTTTGAAAGATTTTTTTAAAAATAAATGCTTAGTTATCTATCTTTAATTGCCCATCTAAGGTAGATTATTAGGTGACTGGAGATCCAAGAGATTAGATTTAATTACTCAAAAATTAAATTAAAAATAAATTTGAATTTATGAATGACCAAACTTTAATTCCTTTTAAGGTCTTAGATTTAAATGATTTTAGGATTAAACTTCCTATTCTTTATGCATTTTTATCTAATTTATTTAAATGTTAAAACATATGCATTATGATTAACAGACATAGGACCCTATCCTAACCATTGGTTTTGTCTTCTTTCTAGGAAGATACCCTTGATTGATTTAATAAGTAATTCCTTGCACTTAGTTAATCCACTCAACCCTAAAAACCTTAGCTAGATCTTAAGATTAGTAAAACCTTTAACTCATTGGTTATGTTTAGATTGAATATTTAAATAAATTATACACCTATTAACTAAATAATTATAGTAAATCCCTATAGAAATGATCTTTGGACTCAGATCCACTATATTACTTACTAAAACAGTGCACTTGTCTCTTAATCATAGATTAAGGAATTGATCAATACTAGTCGATAACTCGGACCCTAGTAGCTTATCACAAACTATTAAATAATAAACCTAATAGAATCTTACTATGTAGTAGGGAGAGTTAGAAATGAATCTATAAAGAATTAGTGAGTTTCAGCTATTTCAGTTGTTGCACAAAGGAAAAATAAAAAGAAATAAAACCCTTATATTTTTGCAAAATTAAAACAAATATAAAAGGCAACTAACGAAATAAAAAAAATAAGAAAGAATGCAAATGGAAAGAAATAGATAACAATAAGATAAAGTTGGGTAGAAGATATATCTAAGATTCAGGACTTATAACTGATCATTGAAAACATAAAGATTATGTTTTACCTAAGAACCTAGCCTATGGATACAAATAAGCTATTGTGCCCACTATTCCACCAATTTTAGACAAATCTTATACGATAGAAAATTTATCTCTAATTATAAAATAATCTAAAATAAGCTCTCTAGATTTAATGGTGCAATAGAATTAAATAGTGAGAAATGTGTAGCCTAAGCCACAATTTCACAAGTTTGGATTACGTAACTTAAAGAAATAGAATCCTAAGCTAAGTTGATTAAGTTTATCTATAAAATGACTTAACATATTGCTACCTGTGGCATTTTCCAAGGACAATTACGGATCAAAAACCTATATTAGCAATTGCAGTAGCAATTGATAATAGGATAGCCAAACCTGTAGGACAATTCCTAATTCATAGCATTAAACATGAATTAAAATTCAATCACAATCAAAAACATAATGCCCATTGAAAATTAAGTCATATCTCACAATTATTCATCTATAATACCTTCAATATCTTCTTACCCAATTAAAACTAAACTAACATAACAAAACTAACATAAACACATTTTAAAATTAAACTAAAAAAAGAATAAAATGGAAAATTCAAAAAGGAACTAAAGAGAACAGGTTTAGAAAAATAAAGATAAAGCACTATAGTAACAATAAATAAACAATCAACACATATTTAAACAAAACTAAAAAGAAATACAATAGAAAATCAAATGAAAATGGAAAGATAGTAACCTAAACATAAAATAAACTAGAGTTCTACAACCTAAATATTGAATGTAACAATAAAATCCAAAACAAGATGAAAAGACAGAAGACAAAAACCCTCAAATCTAAGGAAAATAAGAAAAAAAACATGGCTATCTAAGAATGGCCCTCAAACCTCAAAAAATCCACCTCTGTTCTGCAATTTATACTTCCATTTAGGGTTTATAAAAGATTTAAAGGTGTTGAACCAAGGGAAGTTCCAATCTTAGTTTTGATGATAACAAAACATAATTACTACTAATGATTTGAGCTTGTATGGTGAAATTCAAAGATAGGTTATTTCAAGATGATTCCATGTATAAATCTTGAAGTTTGAAGGACTAACATGAAGCTAAAGGAAAAACAAGAGATATGGAAGCTACAAGACCTTAGTTATAGTGTCTTGCATAAAAATTTAAGTTTCACTTATTGTCCAATTGACCTAGGGGATCAACATTGATCATGCATTGCATGTAGTCACTCTAAAGTTGCATAAAATTGAATTTCATAGCAAATCCATTTTTTTTAATTTAATTAAATCATATTGCCTTGTTATATGGTCTCAAATTTATGTCTCAAGAGTTTTTTGAAGTCCTATTTTGTGCTAGGATAATATATGAAATTCATTGGATTTGTTTAAAGTTGGTATAGGTCCTTTTCTAATGGTTGCTTGCTTCCTTATTTAGAATTACTTGTTTCCTTATTTAGAATTAATTCAAGAAAAACCCTAAAACAACTAAGAAAAATATAGTGTAGCCGCAAAACATTTCCCAAAGTTCTCCTAGACCTCTCAACTCTACCAAATCATGTTTTCATTCTCTCAAAACAAGATTGATAGGCTAATCTTCTCCAATCTCTTTAAGTTGACACCATTTACGTTGTTTTGTTATTTCTCATCTTTATCATATTTTACCTAGTTTTTTAAATTGTGAGATTGCTACTATCTATTAGAATCAATTTTTTTGAGTTTTTTTAATCATATTTTATATTTTTTAAGTTTATTATTTTGATAGGTTAGAGCCTTATCTCTCAACTGCATTGAAACAGGTTATGTTTGTTCTATTCTGATTTTTGTATTAATGATCGATTCATAAATTTGATTTAAAAATTCTGATATTATGATTTTTGGTTTACCTAAGGTTTGTGAAGGTTTTCTATTTTTTTTTCAATTTTATGAAGATTATTTTTTAGTTTTTGCAAGCCTATTCTTTTCAAAAGTATCAAATATGTCTAGAATTTTCTTTCATAGTTTTCAACATAGTTCTAGACATTTTCATTAGTTTCTAAAATCGTAGAGAAATTATTTTCTAATTTCCCAAGTGTCATAAAGTGTTTTAAAGTTTTTTTTCAAATTTTGTTAAGGTTATTTTAGATGCTTTAAAAATAGTTTTCCAGACACAATTAAACTATCACTGTTTTTCTATTCTTGAGTAAACTGCATCTTTTGATAATATAAATCAGTTACGGGTGTGCAAGAGTGCTGTGTTTAGTTTTTTTTTTTTTTTGGATTATCTAGGTATTTTTATCTTAATTTTTTAGTACTTATATCTTCTGTTTAAATCCATATTTTCATACTTTTTAAATCTATCCAGATTTCATGCACTTGCTTTCATTCATATATTTGAGCATCTAAATCTGAATTGTTTGGTTTCAAATTATATCTTTCTATTTTTTTAAGTCCTCAGGAGCTTCATTGGTTATTTAACTGAATATTTTTAGGCTTATTTGACTATTTGTAACTATTATTTTTTCTTATCTATCAAATCGGTCCAGATTTGGATTAAATGAATATTTCATATTGTGTTTCATTATCATACAAATTTGAGTGTGCATAAAATCTACTATATTGAGTTTGTTTAAGCTTTCATTGGTTTTATTGACCGTTCATTTCATTAGTGAAAGCATTGGAGCCCTTAGCTTACTTTATGCCTTAAGTGAAATACATTCATAAGTGTACTTAATTGCTTAAAAAGTGGTGATTTGCATTGTTAGATTGGTTAAGTGTGTCAAGGCTCCTCTTTTCCATATAAAGGGTGTTGATAGGGGTCAAATTGATATGATATTTATGGTTAATTTGATGAATTAGACCCCTATATTAGTGTTTAAATGTTTAATTGATGCCCCATAATGTTTGATTTGCAGTTTGGAGCTTAAAAGATCAA
>JAOXYD010009648.1:0-15211 GCA_028565735.1 Pinacopodium congolense | reverse complement strand
CATCATTAAGTGATACGATGGAGGAAAGATTGTTGAGA
The DNA here is from genome assembly GCA_028565735.1 of Pinacopodium congolense. Lineage (NCBI taxonomy): Eukaryota > Viridiplantae > Streptophyta > Magnoliopsida > Malpighiales > Erythroxylaceae > Pinacopodium > Pinacopodium congolense. The sequence continues at coordinate 15,173 of JAOXYD010009648.1, read as the reverse complement.
GTGTTAAGGGAGTATCAAAAGGCTATAGGATGGACCTTAACTAATATTAAAGGATTAAATCCTTCTATTTTTACCCATCGTATATTTATTAAAGAAGGAAATAAACCTTTGGTCCAACCTCAGCATAAGTTGAATCCAAATATGAAGGAAGTGGTAAAGAATGAAGTAGTTAAACTCCTTGATGCTAGTATTATTTATCATATTTCTGACTCTGTATGGGTTAGTCCAGTTCAAGTAGTGCCAAATAAAGGAGGATCTACTGTCATAAAGAATGAACAAGAGGAGTTAATTGCCATAAGGAAGGTAACTGGTTAATGTATGTGCATCGATTATCGTAAGTTGAATGACGCCACGAGGAAGGATCACTTTTCTTTACCCTTCATTAATCAAGTAATAGAAAGGTTAGCTGGGCATAGTTTCCATTGTGCTTTAGATGGATATAGTGGTTACTTTCACATTCTTATTGCCCTATAGGACTAGGAAAAGATGACCTTTACATGTCCATATGGCACCTTCCTTATCTTTGCATGCTTTTTGGCTTGTGTAATGCCGCTGTTACTTTTCAATGCTGTATGATAGTCATTTTTTCATATATGATTGATTCATGCATTGAAGCATTCATGGATGATTTTTTTGTATTTGGTACATCCTTTGATGCATGTTTGGAAAATCTTAAGAAGGTATTAAAAAGATGTGAAGAAACCAATCTAGTTTTGAATTAGGAGAAATGTCATTTTATGGTGTAAGAATGAATAGTTCTGGGCCATAAGATTTCAAGTAAGGGAATTGAAGTAGATCCAACAAAATTTGAAGTTATTTCTCAACTACCCCCTCCAAATTCAGTTAGAGTAATTCGAAATTTTCTTAGATGAGCTGGTTCTACAAAAGATTCATTAAGGATTTTTCCAAGATATCTAAACCCTTTACCGAGCTTCTGACTAAGGATGTAATTTTTTACTTTGATGGTCAATGCATGCATTCTTTTCAATTGTTAAAGGAGTAACTTACGAGCGTACCTATTTTGGTATCACCAGATTGGTTTCTTCCTTTCGAGCTGATGTGTGATGCAAGTGACTTTATAATTAGTATAGCACTTGGACAAAGGCATGGAAAGCTTTTCCATCCAATCTATCATGTAAGTCGCACATTAAATGATGCTCAAAGGAATTAAACCACCACTAAGAATGAGATGTTAGCTGTGGTCTTTTCAATTGACAAATTTTGGTCCTATTTGGTTCTTTCAAAGGTCATAGTTTACACGAACCATTCAGCATTGAAGTATCTAAAGAACAGGCCTGATGCTAAACCATGATTAATTCATTGGGTTCTCTTATTACAGGAGTTTCAAGCCTGAAGCTAATCTCAAATCTAAATTCTAAACAACTAGTAAATTTGAGAAAATAAAATTTATAGAGCTTGTTAAATAAGAAAGCAAGTAAAATGCTCATTTAAAAGCAAAAAATCAATAACTTTCTTTAAACCCTTAAAATTACTTCATATAGATTTGTTTGGTCTTATTAAAGTTGCTAGCTTATGAGCTAAATCTTATACATTTGTCCTAGTAGATGATTTTATTATATTTAAACATATTTTATTTCTAGGTAGTAAAATGTTAGGAGTCAAATTGATTGATTTTTTCATGTTTATTTACTAAAATTTGACCCCTAATCCAATGCTTAAATCTTAAATTTATATTTTACAATGTTTAATTTGCAGATGGATTATCAAGAAAGAAGATTAGAGAAAATTTTTATAAGAATAGCCATTTTTAAACCATTAAAAATGGACTGGAGTGACCTTCATTGATGGTTCAATAACTCATGTTGAAGGAGTAAAAACCAGACTATTAATGGCAGTTTAACCACCTTTTAACAACGTTATTGTTCTTCAAATCAACCCACTATTGTAAGTGCAAACAAGCAGATCAGCCACCAAATCTTCATAATTCAGGTGAGGTATGCTCCCAATTAATGCCTTTATCTGGTAAAGACAAGGAAGGCTATTTGATAAGGGTGTTTTCATAGTATGTTTCTAGGTTGTTTTTAAGTATTTTAAGTATTGTTTGTGTGTTTTAAACATCGTTAGTATGAACTTTTTCATCCCTTTTCATTATCTTTAAGGTGTTTGATTGTTTTTGGTATTTTTTAGTGTTTTAGGAAAAAATATGAACTTATTTGAGGAATGGGTTGATGCACTTTGATATTTGGAATTATAGGTAACAAATGAAACCCGAAATTAGCATCAATTTTAGTACTATAATTTTGGTGATGCATTAGATTACCTTATAGAGCTTGGATTACAATTACAATCTACATGGAGCTAGAACAACATGTGAGGAGCCTACATATCAAATTTCAGGTCAAAAGGAGGTCTGTAGACTAAGATATAATGAAAATATTAAGCAAAGATCAAAGCTGGAAAAGACTGATTTGGCAGGGTGACATGGCAAAATGTGTAGAGATGTGTTTTATGACTTTTTGGGATTAATAGATCGTGGGAATTAACCTAGTAGCCATATTCTAACCCTGGGAGAGATATAAGATAGAAAATAAGGTTTTTTGTGGAGAGAAGAAAGGTGAAGAACATAATTTTTGAGAGGAGACTAAAGATTCAACAAGTGTTGTCCAGATTTTCCTTAAAAGGAGGCTTCAACTTACACCATTAGTTTTCTATTTTCCTTTGCTTTCCTTTTGATGTTTAATCTAAATATTATTTGTTTGAATATGATTATGGATTGCTAAATCTAGTGTAGGGATTATTCTTAAATTGTTTATCCAACTTTATTATTATTGATTTAATGCATAGTTGTTTATGTTGATTGTTAAACTTATATTCACTTCGAATTGAGAGATTGTTTTGATTTATTTGAGTTAGGGTGTGCAAAGAGAGTTAGTAACTTAGTGGACCTGAAATTAACAGACTAATAAGTGGTTGAAGAGAGATCCTAACTATTTTATTAATTACCTATAGTATTGCTTCACATCTAGTCGAGTATTTAGGAAAGGTTTTGTAGAATGAGAGATTACAAGACTAATTCTATCTTACTTCAATTAGGGATAATTAGTTACACCTTGAGAGAGGGTAATGAAACTTTAGAAAATATTAGGTCAAATAAAATTAAACTAATAAGATAAAGGAGGATAAATAAAGATAGAACAACCCCTAAGTCTCCACTATTGAGTATCTTCTTTGTTTTAATTTCTCCTACGATTATTTTCATTCACATTTCGTTAGTTTAAGTTTAATTTTCAGTTTCGGATTCTATAATCTTATTTTACCTTAAACAAAGTGAAGTTTAGATCATTAGGTGTCTAGATTCAATCCTTGTGAGATTGATATCAGTTATACTATAAGTTGTGACCTATATACTTGTAATGTAGTTAAAACTAACAAACAAGTTTTTGGCGTCGTTATCAGGGATTGCAATTTTAGCATCTTGTTCAATTTGGATTCTTTTGTTTTTTATATTTTTATTGTTTCATTGTAGGTGTATGAACACAAGGAGCATAAGATGGTCCAACGAGCTTAGTGAGACAAGGCTTCAAAGAATAAAAGGGGATGATTCTGATTGACACGGTGACAACTCTTCAAGCATAACTTTCAACCCTTACCAACGAATTAAGCAACTTACAAGGTATATCTTCCTCTTTTATTAAAATTTTTCAGCTTATATGTGAGTTACGTGGGTATGACAACCATGATACAGTAGAATGGTTCTTGTTAAGAGCCAGTGGCATAGAGCAGGCAAATTATTTGAGCCAACCGCAAAGAGGTAATAATCTTTATTCCAATACTTTTAATCTGGGGTGGCAAAAACACCTAAATTTTTTAGGAAATCCTAACTATGTAGGTGGTCAAGTGCACACATAAAGACCTCTTGGATTTTAACAAGACTGCTTTAGGTCATTGGCGAGAAGATAGACAAGATGATGGATGTTTATAGGAACCAAATTTTCAAGTCAGGAGGCAATGTTTGATCAAATTATGTAGAACCACGCTATATTCATACACAACTTAGAGGTACAATAGGTTAACTTGCTCATGCTTTGTCTTCTAGATATGCAAGTAGCTTACCGAGTACCACTGAAGCAAATCCAAGGGAGCAATTAGAGGTCATTACAGTAATCATGAGAAAGGAAGAAAATGATACAATAAACAAGGTTGAAAGCTCAAAGGAGGTGAGCCAAGAGAAAGAAAAGAAGAAAGAGGAAGAGTCGCATGGTGTTAACTTGGAGAATGAGCTATGGCCAAGCAAGTTGAAGCTTGATAATGTCGAGCAGGATGTCGAGCCTTTACACTTATCGGTTACACCATTACAGAGACCATCTTGAAAGAAGGGTGATGTTCAGAAAGGAGAGTGAACGTCAGAGTTCAACGATGAAGGAGTTTAATCCCACTCCCCCAAAGTTTTGGAGCATCGTGCTGAATGGGAGTCTATTTCCAGGAAAGTTGCTCCAGGCTTCTCACGGAGTTTGAGCATGCTTCCTATAGGGCTCAAACATCCATTTGACAATGGATAATATTGATATACTAAGAGTCAAGCTAATGATCTCAAATTAGTTTTTTTTTATTGTTGTTAGTTTAATTTTTTATTTATGCGTTTAATTGAGGTTTTGACTTTGTTTTCCATAAAAATTTTATATTTACAAAAAAAATTTCAAAAAAAATCAAAAACTTATTTTAAAAATGAAAGTAAAAAATTCAAAAAATTTCAAAAATAAAATTAGTTTAACAATAAAATTTTAAAAATCAAATTAAAAATTAAAAAATAAATTTTGGAAAACAGCGGCAGAGGCTTGAAGCCTGCGCCTAAGTCGCTGTAACGACATTTGTTTTCGTTAAAATTTCTGTTTTTTCATTTTTTTTAATTGTTTTCTTATTATTATTATTATTATTATTATTATATTTTAATTTTTTTCTTCTTATTTTTTATTTTACCTAAATTTAATTTTATTATATTCATATGTTTTTATTTTTATTTTATTTATTTATGTATTTTATTTTTATTTTATTTTATTTTATTTTCCATTTTCACTTTAAAGCTTACCTTCATATTATTTTCTTTATTTTACTTATTTTGTAGATTTTGAAGATTGCAACCCACTGGAATCCCCATAAGTTTTCTTGTCCTTTACTTATTTATTGTTTGTTTCGTTTGCATGTTTGCTTTATGATATTTGCAAAGTTGGTTGCTTTTTTTGTTTTGTTACTTTAATCTTTATGTTCTTTGTCTTTGGTGCTCTCTTCACACATTAAAGACAATGTGTTCCTCAAGTTTGGGGAGGTAGTCATTGTATTCGTGTTTGCATTTTGCATATCATATATGATGAATGTTAGATTATTAGTATTAGGTATGTTAATTTCTTTTCCCTTGAGTCATTAATATGTGTGTTATACCATGAAATTATATCATAGTAGTTGGAACGAGTTTGAGTGTGTGCTTGAAGTTGAATTAAGTGGCTTGAGTGAAAGGTGATCCATGTTGATTGATTAAAGTAGTTGGTTGCATAAACCTAGTCAGAAATTCATACTAAAGTGATTAGGCAATGTGTGAAATTATCATGATTTTTCTTATATAAACCTATATGAGGCATTGAGCTTATATAACTACATTTTAGTCATTTTATCTTTCTTAATGTGTGTAATGCTCCCCTAGGATTATTACCTTCAAAACTTGCTCTAAACCGATTTGAAAGTACTAGATGCATGTTATATGGAAAGGATTAATGTCTTCTGTGTTTTTAAACCCTTGACTTAAATGACCCACCTAATTATTATCCCTTATAATCCCTTTTGAGCCTTTAACCTTATTTTTTTCTTGAATTAAACTCCTTATATCAAAAACCTAAAAACCCCATTTTCCTACCTTATCAAGTTTAATAAAGTACTATGTTTACATTAGTTTAGGATTTTAGATGCATTTTTCGTCTTAGATGAGTTGAGTAATACTTTTACTATTGTAGCACATTGCATTTAGCTACTATTTTGTTTATTGTTTTTGTATTATTGTACAAAAAAAAGAACAAGAATAAAATCAAATGACAAAAGGAAAAAAAAAGAGAGAGAGAAAAGAATCAAAGTTACTAGCAACAATAAATGTTGGGTAGTTAATTATTTACATGCATCTCTCATAAATACATTTTACTGTCCTTTTATACATTTAATGCTCTATGAATGCTTGGGAAGAAACCCTAAATCCAATTTTTTGACTCACCTTGACCCTGTCCCTACTACAACCTTAATTAAAAGTCCTTTTGATCCATTTAGCATGTAATCTATATAGAGGAGAATTGGTGAATTTGCAAGCCTATGGTAGTATAGTCTCTTAGAGGGAGTTTTGAGCAAAATACCAACCCTTAAACACTAGAGTGAAATGAGTGAATATTATGAGAAAAATCTATCTTGGTTTTGTGCTTACCTTTGATTAATGGTATCATAAGTTGAGCTCATTTATGTGTACTGATGAAAAGATTATGATGTGTGTAGTAGCTTGATATTTAAGTTTCCGAAGTTTTAAAGATTGCATGCACTTGGTCTCTTTGAAAATAAATTGATGGAATGTAATGGTTGTGTTTAATTTTCTTGAGGATAAGTAGAGATTTAAGTGTGGGGAAGTTGATAAGTGTGTTTTCATGGTATATTTCTAGGTTGTTTTTAGGTGTTTTAAGTATTATTTGTATGTTTAAAATTTTGTTAGTATGAAATTTCGCATCCCTTTTCATTATCTTTTAGGTGTTTGATTGTTTATGGCATTATTTAGTGTTTTAGGAAAAAAAAATATGAACTTATTTGAGGAATGGGTTTATGCACTTTGATGTTTAGAATTGTAGGTAACGAATGAGACCCGAAATCAACATTAGTTTTTGTATTGTAAATTTGGTGTTGAATTAGATGACCTTATATAACTTTGATTGAAATGAATTTTTACAGGTAGCTAGAACAACATGTGAGGAGCCTACATATCAAATTTGAGGTCAAAAATAGGTCTTAATATTAAGATATAGTAAAAATACCAAGCAAAAGTCAAAGTTGGAAAAAGCTGATTTGGTATGGTGACGTGACAAAATGTGTAGGGATGTGTTTTATGAATGTTTTTGGAATAAGAGGTCGTGAGAATTAACCTAGCAGCAACATTCTACACTAGGAGAGATACAAGACAGAAAAGAAGGTTTTTTTGTGGAGAGAAGAAAGGTAAAGAACACATTTTTTGAAAGGAGACTAAAGATTTAACAAGTGCTATCTAGATTTTCCTAAAAAGGAGGCTTCAACCCACACCATTAGTTTTCTCTTTTCCTTTTCTTTCCTTTTTATTTTTTATCTGAATATTATTTGTTTGAATATGATTATGGATTGTTCTTAAATTGTTTATCTAACTTTATTCTTATTGATTTAATGCATAGTTATTTGTGTTGATTGTTAAACTTATAATCACTTCGAATTGAGAGATTGTTTTGATTTATTTGAGTTAGGGTACGTAATGAGAGTTGGTAACTTAATGGACCTACAATTAACAGATTAATAAGTGGTTAAAGAGAGATCCTAACTATTTTATTAATTACCTATAGGATTGCTTCACATCTAGTCGAGTATTTAGAAAAAATTTTATAGACTGAGAGATTGCAAGACTAATTCTATCTTACTTCAATTAGGGACAATTAGTTACACCTTGAGAGAGGGTATTGAAACTTTAGAAAATATTGGGTCAAATTCAATTAAATAAATAAGATAAAGGAGGATAAATAAGGACAGAATAACCCTTAAGTCTCCACTATTAAGTATCTTCTTTGTTTTACTTTCTTCTACGATTATTTTCATTTAATTTTCATTAATTTAAGTTTAACTTTTAGTTTCTACAATCTTATTTTACCTTAAACAAAGTGAAGTTCAAATTGTTAAGTGTCTAAATTCAATTCTCATGGGATCGATATCAATTATACTATAAGTTACGATCTGTATAGTTGTGGTGTAGTTAAAACTAGCAAACACTATCCTAAGCCCTCTAAAGAGGGGGAAAACATAAGAAAACACGTATAATAGAGAGAAGATCAAATCTATAGTTCTTAAATTTTCTCTTATCTTCTCTCCTATTGTTCATAGTGTTCTTAGTTTTCAAACACTTGCAACTTCGATTCTAAGTTGTTTTCTGCTTTACCAAACATTAACGTTTGCTGTTAAAATATATAAATAAGCCTAGAAATCATCTAAGCGGGGTTTTCTAACTCAAATGACTTATGTTATGCTCTTGTTTTTATGATTAATCAAATTATTTAGCTTAAGCTTATATCCCTTCTTGTTATTTGATTTTGTTGAGGTCTAATTGACAAATTTGAGTTCTGTTGGAGTTTAGATCACTGTCTAAGACCTATAAATCATTCAAGAGCTTCTCTTGGGTGTTTTCTAAACTTTAAAATCATTTACCTTACTATTTGTAATTACTCAAAGTATGTTACTTGAGATGATTGTCTTGATTACTTTAATGACGATGTGTGGCTGAATCAATTTTCAGCTAAGGATTGGTGTGTAAATGAATTAAGTTATCTTTTTTGGATGTTTAAGGGACTGATTATTGTTTATTGAAGGTATGAAAAACCATTTTTAACCTAGCTACTTAAGAAAATATTAATAGATGATCTAAAACTTGAGAAATCAACTTAAGTTATTGGAAAAATCAATAAACATCCCAAATTAATCAATGAATGATCAAACCTTGATTATTTATGAGAGTTAAGGTTTTGAGATTGAAAATTGAGAACTTAATTTCCTGACCTTAAAGTCTATTAAATTAACTTGATGCATGACTAAATTTTAAATTAAGATTAATAAAGAAAAGACATAGTCTTACTTATAGCTTTATCTTAAAAATGTGAAAATACTCCTAATCAATCTCCAAAATTTTTAATTGCTTAATTATTTCATTGAAAACCTATTCCTTAGCTGATTTTCATAATTTGGTAATTTTTGGTAATTTTTTAAAACAATCTAGAAGTCATTTTATAATTGCTTAAAGCAAGTTAAGTTAAATTAGCATTTTCTAGCTTTTTAATCAATCATTTAAAATTTCTTAGATACTTGTAAGATAATTAATCTAATAATTATAGAATTTCCTTATAGAATCAACACTTAGGGTCTTAAAAACACTCCATTATATTACTTGTTCGATGGGTGCACTTGCCTACACGTTGATTAAATTCAAAGTAAAAATTGTTTAAGAACTTAAGTCACCTAACCAACAACAACATAAAGTTGAATGTTATAGATCATTTTGAAATTTTTTAAGAATGTTCAAAGTGAAAAAGTTTCAACTATTTCATCTACTAGGAGTATTCATAGTAGATAATTTGAAAATCAAATTTATGAATCCTTCTATGATGAAAATGGGATTTATTATAAATGTTCAACATTTAGGACTCCCCAACAAAATGATATAATAAAAAGAAAAAAAACTGTACAAAAAATGGCTAGAACTATAATTAATGAATATGATATTTTGTATTTTTAGGCTGAAGTTATTGTATATGCTTGTCATATAGTCAATAGGGTGTATCTTAGTCGTACTAATGGAAGTCTAAGACTAGCTACTTCAAAATATTTGGTTGTAAATGCTATATCTTAAACATTAAGGACAATTTAGTAAATCTAATTTTAGAACAGATGAAGATATTTTTGTAGGATATTCCTTAACTAGTAAATCTTATAGAGTGTTGAATAAGAGAAATCTTATCACTAGATAATCTATTCAAGTTATAAAAGAGAAGCTTTGAAGATGTTAATGTAGGGTTATCTAAAGATTTGGAGAACTTGGTTATTAAAGAAAAAGAGGATGGTCCAGCTAGTTCAATTATTAAACCATGTAAGGAAAGTGAGAAGGATACAAAGGATCATCCATCGAAGAAAAATATAGGTGATGTTCAATAAGGGGTAACCACTCATTCTTTCTTTAAAAATTTATTTCTTCTTACACTCATTTCACAAAATAAGCATTAGGTTTTTAGCTATAAATGAAGAATTAATTCAATTTGAAAGAAATAACGTGTGAAATTTTGGTACCTAGACTAATAGATCACTAAATCATAAGTAAGAAATGGATTTTTAAGAATAAGTTATATGAGCAAGGTAATATATTAAGGAACAAGCCTAGGCTAGTAACTAAAGGTTATAATTAAGAAGAAGGGATAGACTATGAAGAAGCTTTTACATCCATAACTAGGTTAGAAACAATTAGGCTTACTTGCATTTGCATCTTATATTAGTTTTTTAAAAATTTAAATTGATTTTAGAAGTGTTTTCTTAAATGATTTTATACAAAGAAGAAGTTTATGTTAAGAAAGTCCCCAATTTTGGAACTCATAATACACCTGATCATATTGTTCTCATTAAAGCTTTGCATGACTTAAAATAAGAACCAAAGACATAGTATGATAGGTTAAGTACTTTTCTTTTAGATAATGCTTTATTAAAGAAAAAGCAGATCCAACTTTATTTATTAAAAGAGATAAATATGATATCTTAATTATTGAAATATATTTAAATTATATTATAATTGATGCTACTAATGCGTGTTTGTGCAAGGAATTTTCAAAATGTATAAGTAGAAAGTTTGAGATGAGCATGATGGATGAGTTGATTTTCTTACTTGAGTTTCCAATCAAACAATTGAAGATATTCATTTTCATTAAACAATCCAAATATACTAAGAAGTTACTCAAGCACTTTGGAATAGACTAAGCTTTAGGCATCCCTATGAGTACCTCAACCAAGCTAAACAAGGATAAGGGAGGTAAACAGTTATAAATCATTTCTTTCAATTTTAATCAAATTTAAACAAGTTATAAATCTTCCCTTAAGAGAATTTGAATTCCAAGACATGAAAATTAAGGTCAAAAATACAAAATGTCTTGGTTTATGACCAATTTAGCACATTTTTTAAAAGCTTTGGGTTTATACTAATTAAAACAAATTCGTACACATTCCAAAATTGTTTCTTTTGGTTCAAAAATATCACACACAAGTTTTAAAATACTTTTCAATGATTTTTCAATAGCTAAATTGATTTAGTTTGCTCAATCTAAAAATTTTACAAAGTTAGTGAAAATTTATGCAACTTTAAAACTTATGAAATGCAATATGCAATGTTTGAACCCAAAATTATTTAAGCTTCACTAAAAACTTATAAACAAGTTTAAACTACATAATTAAAGGTCTTGGAGCTTCCATAATGGTTATTCTTCTATTTTCTTCAAATTTAACCTCTAAGTCCAAGCTTTTCACTTTGAATAATTAACCAAATGTACCTATCTTTTAATCTTACACCAAAAAACTCAAATCATTACTAAAATTCATATTTTTTTTTATCATCAAAACCAAGTTTAAAACCTCTCTTGGTTCAATAATTAGGATATTTTTTGTGGTTGGTTCCATGTGTTAGAATGTATAAAGTTTATATAAAAACTAGTTTAAATATAGACTAGTCGATCAGTGGCTGGTTAATTAGTGTGATGGAGACATTGACCAGTGTGCAGATTTTAAAGGGACTAGTCAATCAGTATGTTAAACCAATGGAATAAGGACTAGTCGATCAATGCATTTGAGTGGTTGAATAGTGGCATGTGATAATAAGTTCCAATGACTAATTTTAATTAAAAAAATGAATTAAATGATTTTTAATGTTTCATAATTGTTGAACCAAGGGAGGTTCCAATCTTGGTTTTGATGAGGTACTATTGGGGAAGAAAATTAACAAAATAACACCTTTTTACGGAGAAAAATAAATACAACATAACTTAAACAATGACATTGAAGTCTCATTAATTAAGTGCTAAACAACATCATTTTAGCTTTTCAAATAAAAAATATCACAAATGGAGTCATATAGAGGATTCTTAATTGCCATATTGCAGCCTCTACTTGGCCATTTATTTTAAGAGTCATACTATTATATGGTAATATAAGTCCCAAAAGATTTAGCCCAAAGCAAAGATTTAACCCCAGTTTATTGAATGGGTTAGAGTGAGGGGATCCAATGCCTTTTTAGCTTGCTTCTTCATCAATTGATAGCTTGCTTCGTCATCAATTGATCCTTATGGTTTTTCCTAACTTTCATTTTCCTGGTTCTTTTGCCGTTGTTCCCTTTCTCTCCGTTTTCCTGCTCTTTGTTGTGTCCTGCTAGAAGCTTTCTCCTTTATGTCGCTTCCTTTGTTAGCTTCATTTCTACTCCCCACTATCATTGATCCTCTCCTATAGTTTTTGTCCTACTTGGCAGCCCTACTCTTTTTTCATGTTTTCTCTTTGGTTTCTCACGTCATCACTCGTCCCGCCCTTATCTTTTCATTATTATTAATCTTTTTCATATTTCTTTTGTCATCTCTTTTTTTTTTTCCTAAATGGAGAACTTGGTTGATTTCTCTCCTCTTAGCCTTGTTATGGTGCAAACACATGATGAGAAGTGTATTGGGTTGAAGGTTGTTATTAACCTGAATGGAAAGTAACATGTTGGCCCTTGCTAGGATGCAAAGGTGTTAACGCCCAGCCAGCTTTTACTAGAGAGCACAGTACCTGATGATGAGGCTTCTTCTGCTAGATCTTTAATAAATAAAAAAGGTGTTACTCACAGTAGTAGATTTAAGGTACTTCTTTCAGACCTCATCTATCTTATCAATATGTTGTGGGAGATTTCTCTTCTCAAGAAAGACTAAAGTACATTCCTTTTCCTAAAGATACAAGTTCAGCTTTTATGGCCTCTCCCTTTGAGGTGCTAAAGCAATGTTTTTAAAGATGGAACTCTTGTATGGTTATGTTCTTCATTCACAAAAGGCCTACTTTTCCAGTAATGGAAAATTGAGCTAGAAATAATTGAACTAGTAATAAACTAGCGGATGTAATCCCAAGCGAATATGATTTGTACCTATTTCAATTCACTAGTGAGCAGGGAGTGTTAAAAGTTCTTGAAGAAGCACCATGACATATTCAAAACTAACCTATCTTCCTCCAGAAGTGGAGGCCAAGGCTAAATCTTGAGTCTTTGAAAATAAAGCACGTTGCTTTTTGGATTCACTTCCACAATATTTTTCTTGAATACTAGTCTACACTAAGGCTCAGTTATTTAGCTAGCTATATTGGAAGGTCACTATGTATGGATGAGTTTAATGCTTCTTTGAAGAGAATTTTGCTATACAAGAATTTGTATGGAAATGAGTCTTAAGTAGGAACTACCTTGCATTGTTCTAATCACGAGGCTAGATGATATGGAAAACCTAGTAAAAGATGAAGTCACAGTATCATATCGTTGGAAGCCTACCTTGCACCAAAGAGGGAAGGAGTGGAGGACTATAGGTAAAAGTTTTGTGAGGGGTGACTACTCGGAATTAATGGGGATTTCCAAGTTAGAGAAGGAACAAGGTGGACATACTGAAAATTTTGATGCTGATAATAATATAAATGTGTAGACTTACAATCATTCAAATATATCCCCTACATGTACCTTTAAGGAAGAACATGATTTTGGAAATGAAGGGAGAAAAAAGCTATAAGTTCAGGTTCTAGAATGATGGAGAAAGGAGTTATACAAGACCTAGCAAAAAATTGTATGAATGCAACAATACATAACACTAAGGAGGATAGTGGCCACATCGTAAAGGAGGGATGTTTGAGCAACAAAATAAACCTAACTCTTAAGGAAGATCAAAAGGTTGTTAATAAACATTTTGAACCTTTAAGCTTTTATAGTAACTTCACAAAGGATTGTAGCGATAGTAAGAAGGATTCTACCAGTTCAAGCGACAAACCCTACAGATAAGGATTTTCATGTGGCTCGTAAGAGGAAAACTAGGAGGAGAAGAGGCATCACTAATATCTCTTCTTAATGAATATATTAGCATGGAATGTAAGAGGAGTTAATTATGCTATTAAGCAGCTTGCTTTGAAGAAGTATATTTTGGATACTAAGTCATTAATTGTTGAACTTTTGGAAACTAAGCTGAACGATCATTCCTGTGGTAGATGAATATTTCTTAATAATCAGTGGCATATCATTAGTAATCCCCAATACCATTATAATGGTAGATTAGTAGTAGCATTTGATCCTGATTACATGCAATTAAGGCATTCCTTAATTAAGGATCAACTAATCGACATCCAAGCTTTTTTAAAAACAAGAAATGATGGAGATGGCTATCACATTTATTTATAGTTTTAACTTAAATTTTCAAAGGGTCAACCGACGGAAATTGGAAGCAATTGGAAGCTCAATCAACCTTCTTGCGATGCTTTTGGGTGATTTTAAGAGTATGCTCCATCCCAATGAGGCTGAAGGGAACATCAATTAGAGGAACTTTATAGAAGAATTTAGGAATTATGCTTTAAATGTTCAAGTTACTGACTCAAGGTTAGAAGGGAATTTCTTTAATTGGGCTAATAAACAAAATGGTAGTTAGTTTATAAGGAAAAAGATGGACTGTTCTCTAATTAATTGCAGTTGGTTGAGTACTTTTCCAGAGAGTAATGCCTTTTTGATAATCCTCAATTCTCTGACTACTCTCCTATAACCATTCAAAACTTTTTCACCCAAGTTGTAAGGTGAAGTCTTTTTAGATTCAATAACTATTTAATGGAGCATGAGGGATTTATAGAAGTTTTTTAAAAAGGGATAAATGTGGCAGTATAAGGGAATAAATCCTTTATTTGCACGAGGAAATTTAGCTGTGTGAAGGGGGAGTTAAAAACACTAAATAGTGTTTAGGTTAGTGATACACAAAAAAAGGGTTAAGGATCTGGAGTGAAAGCAATCTTAATTACATGCTAAATGCTATCAGCACCCTCTTGATGATCAATTAATTCAACATAAGAAGAAGGTTTTAAAGGCGTATAGCCAAGCTCATAAAAATCATAATTCTTTGTTACAATAGAAATCTAGAACTTTGTGGATTAGGTATAGAGACAAGAATACAAGCTTCTTTCATAAAACTATCCTATCTAGAAGAAAAAAGAACATAATCACAGTTATTCAAAATATAGCCAACATAATTCTAAAAAAAATAGACAGACATTCTTCATAAGGCCCATATTTCTTTCTCAAGCACTTTATGCTTTACAACTGAAGTGGTTTCCTCCAACCAATTACTTGCTTTTATTATTCAGAGCCAAATATCTACTTAAGATATGGAGACTCTTGTTAGACT
>JAOXYD010009638.1:0-15212 GCA_028565735.1 Pinacopodium congolense | reverse complement strand
AGTGCTTAAAAATCAAACCAAAAATACCAGAGCACTCCTAACACTTTATGTGAACTAACCACAATCAATTTATGCACTCAAAACTGATTTATATGATGAAAATTGTGATTGAATGAAGAACATAAAAAACTAGACAGTTTTGATGTTTGAATAAACTAATGGACATAAATAATGAGATAACTAACAAAAAAATTCGAAACTAATATTATTCTAACTCCTAAGGACTTAAAAAAACATAAAACAATAATAATAAACACAAAAAAATAGATTAAGTAAGTTGAAATTGGAATTAAACTCAAACTAGTGAAAACAATAGCTATCTTGAGGTATATGAATGTTCAAGATCAGTGATGACTTAAACAAGGCTAAACAAATTTGAAACAAAGTTGAAACACAATTTGGAGACCTTAACCAATCTGAAAACTCCAATAACATGATTTTAGAAATAGGTTTTATCACATGGGATCGAGATTCAAGCTAGAACTGTCTCAAGACAGTTTTGATAGATGTATGAGTTCTAGCTTCAATTTGACGAAACAGCCTCTCTAAAATGTAAAAGATAGATAAAATAAACTCTTAAACACTCAAACAAGATATTAGACACAATTTTGCACACAAAGAAACATAAATTGACAGTAAACAATAGATTGAAAATAAGTGTAGTGAAAATGTGGGCAGCTTCAGGCTTTTGAGAGATTCAGATGGTTTGATCAGTTTTTTTAGAGAGTCAAGAAGTACAAAATTCGTTCATGAAGGATATATATAGTGTCTAGAGGCTTAAGGAGGGTTTAGGAGGGTTTTTAAGACGTTTGAATGAAGATAAAAAGGATAAATATAGAAAGTAGAAACTAGCCATTATAGACAGGGCCTTCAATTTCGTCCTCTAGGCTGATAAACGACGCTGTTGTTCAAAGAACAACTTGCTGTTGATGGCTTCTGAAAAATGAGATAGAATGGCACCCTGTAGGCCGTCATTTAAGGAAGAACAGGCCTCCGTTATACTTCTAAAAAGCATGAAAATGACTCCAAACTAACTCCAAAACATTTCATATAAGTTCCTAATAATAATTAAGACTTCAAAAAACTTTTAAATCATATCTTAAGGTTGTATGAATGATCAAAACTCATAAAGCAATTCAAAGTCATGAAATGATCTTTGAAAGGAAGGAATATGCAACTTTTCTTCTATAATTACAATGCATGATCAAAACTAAGCCCTTAGGTCAATTGAACATCAAGTAAAACTTATAAACATATTTGAAACAACCTATCTAAGGTTTTAAAGCTTCCAATTCATTTGAATTTCCATTATCTTCAAATTTGACCTTCAAACTCCAAGCTGTCCATAATGAATTCTTCTTGAAACATACCTATCTTTAAGATTATCATCATAAACTCAAACCATTAGTAATGAAACATGTTTTGTTATCATCAAAACCAAGATTGGAACCTCCCTTAGTTTAACACCTTACAAAATACCTCCATTACCTCTCTTTCCTTCTCTTTCTGCTTGTTTTTGGTTAACTTATAAGGAAATGGAATAGAAAGTGGGTTAGTAGCAATAAGGTGTGAGGTACTCACCTTAGGAAGATGGTCCTCTCCTTCTTTGTTGGCTTGGTTTTTATTCTTCTCCTTGCTTCTCCTTCCTCTTCATTGGACCTTATACCATTTTTCCAGTTGGAAAGATAATGGCGTAAGCATCTTCTCTTAGGTTCTTCTCGTGCTGACTATGCAATCTTGTTAACCTTTGGGCTTGTAACTTGCATACTGCATTAGCTAGCTAACTCACCTAGTTTTCTAAGTACTTCGTACCACTCCTCACTTTCTGCTAGAATTGAAGAGTGTTAGTAGCTAAGCTCTTACCAATTTCTTCTAAAGACATATCTCCAGTTTTTTGTGGTGGCTGTGAAGGCGAGGGTCTCAGTTGAAACTATGATGGACCTTAGTGGAAACTCGATGGTGCATGGAATCCCATTTTCTACTGTGGATATTGATATTATAAGGTCACACATTAGAATTACTTCCTTGTTATAGGTTGGCATATATAAAATTAGGATAATCCTTTCACCCCAGATTATAGGTGTGAGCAAAAGGATCATATCTCTGCTACTGCCCTTGAAATCCTCTAACCGCATTAACCTACTATTCATCCTACAAGGTAGGGCAAGCATCTATGGAATGATCAACTAATGTATAATTATAACATAACATGGTGGATCCCTTGCCCATCACTACTTGTTATACCAAAGAAGTTAGGTTGGCTACTTGCTTCTCCAACTTGGAAATAAACACCTCCTTCATTTGCTTTGTTGAGGAAGAAGTACTACTGCAATTGCCCGAATACTAAGAATTTACTAGCATTGTTGCGATCAAATTCTTTGCATCTTACAGCGTCCTATAGACTAAAGCTCCACCATTCACAACATCAATCGTGTTCCTGTCTAAAGGTAACAAAACCTCATAAAAATATTGAATTAATAACTATTCACTTAGTTGGTGGTTTGGACAACTGTTGCAGAGCTTCTTGAAGTGCTTTTAGTACTTATGTAATGACTCCCTTATGTCTTGTCAAGTACCACAGATTTCCTTCCACATGTTAGTAGCTCTCAAGGTAGGGAAGTATTTCTTTAAGAATGCCCGTTGCATTTGACTGATACGGTTGGGAAATGATAAAGCCACTCCTTGGTTGCATCTACTAAGGTAAATGGAAATGCCTTTAGCTTGAGTTGTTCCACGATGACTCCCATTGGCTTCATACCTAAACATGCTATGTGGAACTCCTTCAGAAACTTGTTTGAGTTGGTGATGTAGCCCAATCCCAATGAACAGGTGTTTTATAAACCTGTAAAATTAGGTAACACACGAATTAGTCTAGGTTTAATCTTAACCTCTAGCTCACCATATAGATAATTAATATAAATCAAATTAGGATTAAAAGTAGGAGTTGCAAGCTCCTTTAATGTACACTAGTAAGGCTCCATAATCCCTTCCGCTTCTTCTTCCTTTATAGACTCTTTCAAACTTTCTCCAACTTCTTCTTCAAAAGATAAGAAACTAGTACTTTCAAGAAGATGAGTATGGCTAGCTTGCTCACTCTAACGATATCTTGTATGACTTGTAATAGGAAAAAGAGAAAAAAAAGGTTAAATAGAGAAAGTAATGAACCCCTATTGTCCTCAATAAATTGTTGCAATCGAATGTGTTTTGAAGAATTGTGAGACATGTAAAACTAATGAAATGGTGATAAAGATTAGCCAAAATTAAAATAAAGAAAACATAAGAAATAATAAGTAACACAAGTCATCTCTCTGGCAGCAGTGCCAAAAATTTGATAGCTCGTTATAAAGTACTAAATAATAAATTCCTAACTAGATACTTCCTAGCAATAACTCCTAACTCTTGCCATTAAACCAAGGCTCCAATTCAACCTAAACATAAAGACAACATTCCACTAAAATCCCAACTTCATTCTCACAAATGATCACCTTTCATCCTTTTAATACATTAAAGCCCTTAGGAAATTAGCCACACATGCTCAACTTAATAAAAAAAAAAAACATAACTCATACTTAATCAAATAAATTCAAGGTTGGAAAATTTAAGACAATTAATGAAAAATTGGGATTCCATGTAAATCTAATGAAAACCTAAGATTTCTATACCTAAATGAAATTTAATTCTAACCAATATATAAAACCCAAGCTATCCACCAAAAATATAAAATTCCTACAATTATAAATAGAACAAAAACTAAAAATAAACAATCTAGAATCTATGAAAATGTATAAATCTTAACTTCCAAGCCTAAACTAACACAAAACATAAAAACAATAAATGGAAACCTATAAGATAAACCATCACACATGTTAGTAATTAATAAAGAAATATCTGAAACAATAAAACCCAAGCATAAACAACTAAGATAAAGCCTAAAAATGAAAAGGGAAGCCATTTATTAATATAAAATCCAGCATCCATACAATATCCGTGAAATTTAAGCTAAAATCATGCTCAAAACTAATCAAACATCTAATTTAAACATCTTAAAACATAAAAAATATGAAAATATAATTAAAAGCTCACCGAAAAACTATGCTTCAAGCATAAAACTACCTAAAACAGTAAACAAAATGGATTGAAATCAAAGCAGTAGCAAAACCCAAGCTATAGCACTAAGAATGTAAATAAATTGTAAGAAGCAATTTGAAAAGCTTAGGAAAATGGTAATGGCTACTCCCTCCCATCTCTTTGCCTTTTTAGAGGCCTTATATACCTTTTAAAATTATAATAATACCAATCTTTTGAAAAGAATTTTCTATCCTTTTCTTGCTAGCAGAACATTCAACAATGATTCATTAATCATCAATGACGGTCTATTCTAAATCGATATTGATGGTGCAATCTTTGATCTTTAATGATGGTTGATGTTGGTTAGGTGATTTAATTTTTCAAAAAAGTTTTACTTTAAAATTATCTAATGCGTAATCAAGTGCACATGTTGAACAAATAATATAATAGGGTGCTTTTAAGACCTCAAGTGTCAGCCCCATAATGATATTATACAATTATTAAGTCAATTAGTTTACAATTACCTAGGAAATTCAAAAAGATTGATTTAAAAGTTAGAAAATGCTAATTTAACTTAACTTGCTTCAGACAATATAAATTGACTTAAAAATTGTTTTAAAAAATTACCAAAAACTATCAAATTGTGGAAATTAGCTAAGGATTATTTTTTCAATGAATTAATCGAGCGATAAGCATTTTAAGAGCTAATTTAAAGTATCTTCACTAATTCAAGACAAGGCTACGATTAAAACTATGCCTTTTCTCTATTAATCCTAATTTAAAGTTTAATCATGCAACAAATTTAAGGCTATCTATTTATCAACATTGTTGTTAGATATATATGTACTTAAAACTTCATGCCATAGTGTCAACTACCCGCGCGTAAAAATTCCCCACATAAAACCAACAAAATAAAATGATAGAATTAAACATAAAAGGATAATAAAATAAAAAATAGCTTATCTATTAAAAAATGGAAAAAACTAATAATGATGAAACCTTAGCAAAGACACCAAAAATTTGATGCATTTTATACATGCATAGGTTTTAAATAAGAATAACCAAGGAACGACAGTTGAACAGTACTAACACATTAAAGGCAAGTGTCTTATCACTAAGTAGTAAAGCTAATGTGAGTCTAGGTGTCGAATCAATAGGGACCACTATTATTAGTGAATGCTTATCTAAATTATCTAGCCTAAAAAATTGCGAAGTGATTGGTTTATTTGATAATGAGAATTAAAAAACAATTAAAAATAAATTGCTGAAACAAATTCATAAAGAATAACATATAATAATGAAGATAGGATTCAGGTAATTAATCATTTTAGGATATGTACATAGTCATCATTTTTCTTGATTTAATTTAACTTTTAGGTTTATTAGACTTTATATTTCTTAATGTAAACCAGTCCCTCTCTTGAGTTATATGATCTTATTAAAGTTAACAAACTAGGAGAAAGTTCTCTAGATCCCAATATCTTGATTGAATGTAATACCTCGCTCTATGAAACTTATTGTATTGGCTACGCTTACAGCTAACCCAAAAATCTTATATAAGCCTATCTTTAGGACTCCATGCAATATTTTTTTTGTTTATGGAATGGTCTAAAGTAGACAATGATCTCTTAATGAATCATACACTAATCAAGGCATTGACACCAATGTTTACATTTACATACATTTAATAAACAATGTCATTAAAAATCCACAAACAATCCTAACATCATCAAATTTGAAAAGAAAAAATTAAATTAAGAAAAAATAAAAATACTACATCCTAGAGTTTATGAAAACCTAAATCTTATAAAAATTTTAGTCCCTAATCATTGTTTAATTAAAAAAAAACATTCAATATAGAGAAAGTGGAAAGAAGAGCTCATGATGAATTAATCTCACTCCTTGACTCCTTAATGATAGTTGATGTGAATTTCTAGTCTTATAACTTGAATCCTTGTAATGGGGAATTTTATTCACCTTCAAAATCAAGCAAAACCCTTTTAGATGTCGAATAAGACTCTAAATCCCTTCATTGGTGCCTAATTCTTTGTTTGGGCAAGAGAATAACTTAAAACAACCTTAAGATGGTTATTTTTTAGTGGGGTGGCATCCTACTCACGACAAAAAATCAAAGTTATGAGTCTTGGCTATGAGATCCTCTGCCAAGGTATCATATCTATGGGTCATCTAGCTAGGTCATGGTTCTACTGCTAGATTTTTCAACTTTCGCCACTCTTCGATCTTTTTTGCCACAAATCCTTCTTTACTTCCCCTTTGGCCATAAAATTGGGTATAAAGCTTCCTCAGTTGATTTCTTGCATCACAAATAAACTATAAAACAATTGGAACTCCATAAGTGCATCTAATGTCTGATTAATGTCTCCTACACTAAAGCTGGTGCTTGTTTAAGCTTCTCTTGTTCTTTTCTTGATACACTCTTCATGACTTTCCATATGGCATTGAAAGTTTATATGGAGCTTCCTAACTTGATGTTTTAACACTTAAAATTGATTCCACATATTTTTTTGTTCCAAAAGTGGATTAAAACACTCAAAATATTCCTATAAAACATAAAAAATCATCCAAAGCAACTTAAGAAACATCCTATTAAATAATGAACTAAATATGCACCCAATCCCATGGAATTTCCCTTAAAAACCTACGATAATTATTATGAAAATGTTCTTAAAATATGTATATTTGGGGTGTTATCATAAGGATTTCCTAAGATCAAAAGGACATCTATATCCTCATACATGTCTAAGATAATAAAATTCATAAAGATGAAATTGTCAAACTTAATTAAGATGTCTTCTATGATTCTTCTAGGATACTTGATAAACCTATTGGCATATTGCATTCTTATGTGTATAGATCTAGGTTCTCCCAATCCTAACTTGTTTAACATTTTATAGGGCATAATAATAATGCAAGCTCTTAAATCAACTAAGCCCTATCAATATTTAAACTACCAATTAAATAAGGGATAGTGAAACTCCCTAGACCCTTGATCTTCTTGGGTAGTTTAATTTGCAAGATGGAAGAAAAATTTTCATTTAGATTCATGTTGGAAAGCTCGCAAGATGGAAAATTTTTTTTTCACTTAGATTCATGTTAGGAACCTTATTTAACTTTTGCTTATTTGTAATGAGGTACTTAAAGAATTTTGCATACTTGGGCATATGTGATAAAGCTTTAACAAATCATGAGTTAATATGCAATTGTTTAAGAAGTTTAAGGATTTTATAGGATTAAGTATCCATGCACTCTTACTTAAGTGCTACAGGACATGGTGGCCTTAGTTTAAATTCCTTTATTGAACACTTCTTTTCACCATCACTTCCATCCATCTCTTTTTTCCTTTTTGATGATCATTAATAGGAGGTCGGTTCTTTTTCTTAGGCTTAGCAATTAACTCCTTTCCATTTCTTAATGTTACTTCCTTGGCATGCTCCATTGCATTTTTCTCTGGATTGCTTGGTAGACTCCCTATAGTTCTTTCAGTAAGTAGCTTGGAAATGTACCAATTTGGTTCTTCAAGTTATTGATTGGGGCTTCTTGATTCCTTTATGACATCTTTAGTCTTTGGAAATAAGTTTCATATGTGGAAATAAAGTTTAAAATCATCTCCTCTAAGTTTGGCTTCTTCTGCTACTATTGGTGGTATCTGGGAGGCAGTTACCTTGTATCATACTGATTATTCTATAAACAATCTAGGTGTTTCCTTCATCTTGTATTTTAGGCATTACTATAGGGGTTTTTATTCCTATAATTATACCCCTAAGTAGTCAAATTCTTTTTATTTTGAAAACACGTTGCATGTTTGATAGTCTTTGATATTATGGCTTCCCCCACATCATTCAGAAAACATGACTTGCACCGATTGTTTAATAAACTCAAGTTATCAATCTTCTTATTCACCAATTCAAGCTAGGATGCTAGTGTGGAGAGAGCATCTACTTGATGCATTCTTACTAGTTTTTCAGTTCGACTCCTGCTTGATTGCCACTGGTAGTTTTCCATCTGCTCTATCAACTTTTGGGTTTCTGTTAATCACTAAGCTAACATAACATGTTTTACGCTATACCATAAGTAAAGGGGTTATAAAATTGTAGTACAATAAATATCATACAATAAGGATTAGTATTAGTAACATAATAATTTGAGTTATATTTTGGCTAATGTAAAAAATCAAACGGAAATAACTTAAAATAAACTAAAGTAAAATATCTTAACAAGTTAAAGGACAAAGTGTAGGAACTTGGGAATTCAAGATTAAAAATTAGGCATCACTTTTATCCTTATTTTATTTACCTCTTATCTTTTTGATTCAATAATATTTGATCCAAGATTTCCTAAAATTTTAGTTACCATCTCTTAAGGAGTAACAAAATTTTCCTAGTTGAATAAGATAGAATTATCCTTGTAATCTCTCAATCTATAAAACCTTTCCTAAATACCGAACTAATTGTAAAGCAATCCTATAGGTAATTGTTAGAGGTAAATTTTATACTTTTTTTGGATGTTATTTATTGTATATTTACCACTATTTCAATGTTTAAATGCTCAATTAGTGTTTAGAAATGTTTAATTTGTAGGTTCATATGAATAATTGGAGAATTAAGCAAAAAGGAAGCAAAATCATCCAAGTCTGGACCATCAACAACGGTTTGGCTAACCACTACTGATGGATCTATAAACCACCATTGAAGGAGTCAAAAATAGACTATTAACAGTGATTTTTTAATCCTTCAACGACGCTATTGTTCATCGATGCACTTGCCATTGATAGTTAGCAAATGTGTTTTCTGACTTGAATCTCCAACAATTGCAGCTGTAACTTGCTCCAATCTTCAGATGCTCCTTCTTATAAATGTAGAGGACATCTAGAGGCCTAAAATAAG
Organism: Pinacopodium congolense; assembly: GCA_028565735.1. Taxonomy (NCBI): domain Eukaryota; kingdom Viridiplantae; phylum Streptophyta; class Magnoliopsida; order Malpighiales; family Erythroxylaceae; genus Pinacopodium; species Pinacopodium congolense. The sequence goes on along the minus strand of JAOXYD010009638.1, from coordinate 6,240 downwards.
TAGCATAGGGATCAAAACTTGTTTATTTTGTTCTGTTTTTATATTAATTTAGTTTTTAGTTTGTTTTTGTTTCAATCTGATGTAAATCACATTGCAGGTTGTTTATAATGGATCCAATAGCATAATCACGTGGTTTTGAGCTACATTATCATCTAATAATCTTATTTGGTAATAATTAAACTCTTAATCTTATGTATGATGATTATTATTATTATTATTGTTAATTAATTAAAGGTTATGATGTTTAATTATTTTTTAACTTTGATTAATTTCTATGCTTACTAACTAAATTCAGTTTAGCTAGGTTGTTAAATGTGTTTATTGATAGTTAAATGTGTTAATTAAATGGATAATGCGCAATTAGTGAATTAATCTTTGTTTGTTGAACGCTTAATGCTTGTCCTAAATTGATCACTTAGGATATCATCATCAGATAATCTAGGATCCGACAATTTCTACTTAGGTTATTAGAAAAATCAATAAATAATGTAGTTTAAAAAAGTGAAATAACCAAAGAATTGGTTAATTATGAGGGTGCTAGTCTAGAATTAAGGAAATTTAGGATTAGACTTTCTGAGTTTTAAGCATATTACCTAAGTTTTAAGCATAATCAAACTTTAGGATATGACCAATAAAGATAAGCCAATGTCTTAACAATAGCACTTTCTTGATTTAGTGAAGATACCTTAGATTAAGCACCACTAATCCATCAATTAAATCATCAACTACTAAAGCTTTAACAGGATAAATTAGGAAAAGTAACCTTAAACTCTTTTACAATTGATTAGAAGTTTTCTAGGCTTACTAGATTAGTTTTGTAATTTTATTTTAATCTCTTAATTTATAAAACTGTAGTTCTCTAGATAATTGTAATGTAGTTGACTTAGTACTTACAATCACTTACACACTACCTCATGGGATCAATACTCAGAGTATTAAAAGAACTCCATTATATTACTTGTTACGACTGATGCACTTGTCGAAGAGTTGGTCTTTAAATTAATTATGAATTTGTGTGTTAAAAGATAGATTAATCTGAGCTAATTTCATGTATGATCGATCACAATTAGCAATCAATTAATCAATTGAAATATATCATTAATCAACTCATGACCTGATATTTGTAGGTCTATTAGTTACCAACTCTTATTGTACAACATAACATAAAATCCCTAACTAAGTCTCTCAATCTATTGCAAGGAATAAGCATAACAAATATCACAAACATTCATTCATTGAATCAATAAGAGGAGTTAAAAAAAATTCGAAACTAATTCCTATAAAAGAGTTTAGCCACACGTGATGTCTATAAGTCCCCTAACTAATATATTTTCCATACAAAAGATAGCAAAGAGAAGAAAGAATGAAATTATGTGGAGCTTGACACTTTTCTCTTCACTCCTTGATGCTAGAACATTTGGAAATTTCACTTACTTTTGAAGAAATGGATGGGTGATCTTGATTTCCTTCTTAGGTAACTACCCTAATGATTGATGATGGCTCATAATCCTTAAATATGTCCAACATACCTTAAAATATTTATAAAAAAAACCCGAAGAAGCCACGTATCCTGCATTTAGAGTAAGACTCATTCATGGCTTACATGACCTTAAAATTCTATGTCATGGTCATGACTTATATCATGATCATGATCTAGAAGATTTTTGGTTTTCTTTAACTTTTCTCACACTTTGCTCCCTCCTTCAACTCCACATGGAACTCCACTAAAATCTATAAATTAAGATTAATATCTTGCCTATCATCATTACTCAATCACTAAAACATATGAACAATGAAAAAAACATTGCAATAGCATAAATCTAAGTCCTACACAAATTTTTTTTTCTTAAACATTCAAAACCACAAATATAACAACTAAGAAAACTTATCCTAATGCACACATATCAGTTGCCTCTAGAGTTTTATTGTTTAACGTACTATTTGCAACTATATCAAACATTTGTTTGATTGGTTAGTTGAGGCTAATGTAAAATGTTTGCTCTTGAAGCAGTATAGGAAGACCATGGTGATGACATCTCCTTAGCATGTCCTTTTAGCATTACCATGTCTTATATAAGGTCTCTTTATTAATTGCAAAAATGCTGAAATGTCGTTAGTTAATTTAGTTGTCTTTTTTTAGGTGGGAGATACTTTGCCAAAAATATTTCGTCTAGGATATCCCATATTGTAATTAATCATAAATGAAGGGCTTCGACCATTGATTTGCTCAATTCCCTAAAGAAAATGGAAACAACTGTAATTTGATAGCATCATATAAGGCTCTATTGATTTTGAAAGTGCTACATATCTCTAAGAAGTTGGCTATATAAGCTTTTAGATCTTAATTAGGTAATCTATAGAATTGCATAAATTATTGGATCATCAAGATGATGTTTAGCTTAATCTCTAAGTTTCTCATGATGATGGAAGGTCTAATAATGCTTGATTTTGTCCTCTTAATTAATGGTCTGACATAATTCAACAATGGATCTAGGTCTATTTTTCTTTTCTATTTCTACCAATTCTTGCATTAGAGCTCCTTTTTATTCTTCTTGTATAAACCTCTCTTGACAATTCCTTCTTACAATTTTTCAATCTTAGGCTTAGATTTTACAACATTTGAAGTAGAACTCCTTCTTATACACCTGAAAACTTTATAAAAAGATCAAGTGCAAATGTAGGACAGAATGCAACATATAAATGAAAAGAATGAAACGCAAAAGTAAAACTAAAATAGAACCCAAACAAAATAAGAAAATAAGGTGATTAAAGTAATAGCTCTAAATTCTTATATTATCACAAATGATTACCCAACAACAATGTCAAAAAGTTGATAAACAAGCATTTGCATATTCAATATTTATGCTTATGTGAAGTTTTAAATTAAAACAACTACTTTGATACTACATCTAAATATAGGCAAGTGTACCTTTTGTTTACTATAGTATTTAGGTGAGTTGAGTGTCGATTGCACGAGGAATATTAGCAAGTACTAATCTAAATGTTAAGTTATTAATTAGCCTATCCAATTGACAGTTTTCAATCAATTACCAAACAAGTTAGCCAAAACTATCCATTAGCAATCTATGAATTAATATAAGGAATTTAAAGAAAAACTTGATCGAAAAGGGTTTAATAATGCAAGAACAAATTCATATCTCAACTATATGAAAATAACTCAATCATTCAATTTAAAATAATCTCCAATTATTCCTAAGAGCCAAGATGAGTTCAATATACAAAGAAACAACGAAGTAAAAGTAGGTGAAATTGAATTAGAGACTCATAATGTTTATGAAAATGGCAAATTCCTCTCCAAGACTCTCCTCTCCAAGACTCTATACTCCTAGTCTAATAACCCAAGTTTTGTTAACATCTTAAAACACCAACAAAGTTATATAATGAATGCAAAAAAACAATGACTATAACTGTAAGCCCTAAAGGCACTCAAAAGGGGGATGAATTGAGATTTAAAAACCTTCTTGTAGAATTAAGGTCAACACCCAAGCCAATTCAAAACAATGAGATGTGCAAAAGTGAATGTCAAAAAGATAACAAACAACTTAATAAAAAAACACACAATAAGCAAAAGATAAAAATAGAAGGGAAGAGAGAGACACAATGTTTTATAGAAGTTCACCTACCCCACAGATAGGCTATGTCTTCTCTCCAACTACATGTTGAATATTGTTTTTGCTACTAATTCTTATAAAAATAAAGAAAGCAATACAATATTCTTATAGGGTGAAGAGTAACCTTTACAAGGCCAATTTTTTCTAGGCAAAGAGAATCCTTTACAACTAGAATCTTTTAAGGCAACGAGGAGCCTTGAAGAAAAAAACAATCTTCTTTTGCTAAGGAGAAAAGAAAACTTATGAAGAATCTTTATATGGAAAAGAGGAGCATTGACACAATTAACCAACAATAACAAATCAAATACCCCTTCACAAGTAATTAAGACATTTAAGAAAGTGTTTAACTTAAAGCACAATCAATCTAAGGGCTTCAATGCTTTGAATAAAGATATGAATGATTAATGACTCTAATGAAAGATTAAACAAAAACAAATATGTTTGATTAATGCACTAAAAACATGTATTATGATGAGAACATAATCTGAAACACTCACACAAACTAAACCTAGATAGATTTGATGATTAAGATAGAAAATGCTTCCAAAAACTTAAACAATCTTCTAAAAATTAGTTAGATAGCCAATGATGATCCTAAGGACTCAAAAAATTAGAAAAAATAATTTGGAAGTAAAACAATCTGATTTAAATGCTGAAATATATGTATGAAAGCAAGTGTATGAAATTTATGCATATTCAAGAAATCTGCAAATATGGACCTTAAACAGAAGATATAAGTGCTCATAAATAAAAAAATCTAGATAATATTACGATCATTAAAAAATTAAACACAACATGCTTGCACACCCAGAACTGATTTATATAATCAAAAGATGCAGGTAACTTAAAAATAGAAAAACAGTGACAGTTTAGGTGTATCTGGAAAATGATTTTTAAAGCAACTCAAATAACCTTCAGAAAATTTGATAAAAAGCTTTAACACACTCTATACACTGAAGAAATCACAGAATGATTATTTCAAGATTTTAGGAACTGATTAAGCTATCCAAAAACACTTTTAAAATTATGACAGAAAAGTCCAAACATATTCTATACTTCTGAAAAGAATAGACTTGAATCCTAATAAATAATCTTCTAAAAATAAAAAAATCTCAAAACCTCTACAAACCTTAGGTAAACAGAAAAACATAATTTCATTATTTTTTAAACAGTATAATGTATTGATAATAAATATCCAAATTAGACTAAAACAAACAAAACCTGTTTCCATGTAGTTGAGAGATAAAGTTCTAACCTATCAAAATAATCAACTTAAAAATCAAAACTATGATTAAACAAACTGACAAAAACTTATTCTAATAGAGAATAGTAATCTTGTAATTTAAACAATCAGATAAGAGATGATAGAGATGAGAGAAAACAAAACAGTGTAAATGGTGGTAGCTTGAAGAGATTGGAGAAGATTAGCCTATCAATCTTGTTTTAAGAGCATGAAAACGTGAGTTGAAAGGTCTAGGAGATTGTTGGGGATATTTTTTTGGATGCTTATATTTTTTCTTAAATTTTTTAGGGTTTCATTCGAATTAATTACAGAAAAGGAAATAAAGAGCTATTGGACATAGGGTTAAACAGCGGGCTGCTAGAGTACAACAACGTCGTTGTGCTCTTCATCAACCGCAGTTTTGCTCACAAAATCAAACATCCAAAACAAAATAATTTCAAAAAATTTCAAACTTTATCCTAACATAGAATAGGACCTCAAACAAGTTTTAATACATAATTTAAGACTATAAAAAAATTCAACATGATTTAATAATTTCAAAATTTGTGAATTTACTATGATATGAAAGTTTATGTAACTTAGTATGAAATTCCATGCAATGCATGATCAATGTTGAGCTCCTAGGTCAATTGGATTGTATGCAAGACACCCTAACTAAGGTCTCATAGCTTCCATATATCTTGTTTTTCATTTATATTCATCTTAGTTCTTCAAACTTTAATCTTTACATATGGAATCACCTTGAAATGAACCTATATTTAAATTTCACAATGAAAGCTCAAATTTTTAGTAATAATTATATTTTTTTATCATCAAAACTAAGATTGGAACCTCCCTTGGTTTAACAATCTCATGCTTTTTGATGATGACAAAACATGTGATATCATAGAAGGATCAAGCACATTTCAACATGACAAATTCATAATATTTCTTTAATCATTCTAAAAACAACTAAAGCTCTTGCTTAGTTCATACATCAACCTTTTAAAACTCCCCTTAAATATATGCAATCCATAGATTAATATAATATCGCATACATCTCTCTTCCTTTTTTACATCATAAAAAAGAATTAAAAACATGCATGTGAACACAAATCAAGAGGGGCAAAACTTTTATAAACATATAAAGATCCAAGACATGCACCATCAATAATGCCTAGTTCTCTCCTTATCATGCAAAATCTATCCTCACTCATTGGTTTAGTGGACATATCGACTAATTGTGATGTGTGTCAATAAATTCCAATTCAATATCACCATTATGGACATGATCTCTTATAAAATGATGTCTTATTTCCATATGCTTAGTTTTTGAATACTGAATTGGGTTCTTGGTTAGGTAATTGATATTAGTGATATCATACA